>CM040183.1:21728553-21796053 GCA_022606455.1 Callitettix versicolor | reverse complement strand
TTTAACTTCGCGGAAAGTTTTTATAAGTGTTTGAACAGCAATAAGACAGCAGCTGTTATGATAGTTTACACTGCATAAAATTTACACAAGCTTTATGTTAAATTTAAGACTTATGTTAAATTTTAGTGTTGTTTATACTCTGTGTACTTAACTACAGCACGGCTCTAAAAGTATTTTGCTTTATTTTTTTTTTTTTGACATAGTTTCACCATCAAAATCAGCATTGAAACATGCATATCGTAGCATTATGAAATTTTAAAATAAATTGAAAATACGAAAATGAACCCTGACCGCCGTCAAATTGAATTTCTCAATTTAAAAAAGGTAATTTATGCAGTTTTTAACGCTGATTGCGGTGGCGAAAGCAGATTTTTTAAATTAAACAAAAACGTTAAAAAAATTTCAAAAATTCAAATGACCGCCATTTTGAAACAGTTATACGAATCTTGCTTGTTACTAAAATTGTCCAGGCTATTGCAAAAATCGATTTATAAGTGCCAAGTTTGACTAAAATTGCGAATGTGCAGAATATAGGCTAATATAAATAAATGTTAACGATCCCTCAAAAAATGATCTAGAGATCGTCACTGGCTTTCATCCCAGGTCTGGGTCTTACCATGACGATCGTTCTAGTGGCTCAATTTTACAACGGAAATTCGTTAAAAAATGGCAGTTATTGTAAAATCGGGCAAAAAATTGTTTGTTATAGTTGATCTAAAAAATTAAAAATGTATAATTGTTACTAAATCAAGTAAATAGAACAGGATTTTTGTAAATCGAATTCCTACTAAGAGGATTTCTCGCTCAACTTTTGGTGTTTTTACTTATTGTAGTGTTGTCAGTGTAGATTTGTAACTTTTGGTTGGTTAAAAAAATTATATTACTGATTAAAATTCAAGCTGAAAAAATAACAGCTGTACATTTTTTTGTTGCTGACATATTGGAAGCGAATTTTCAACAATAATTGCATTGTCCCACAATTTTTGGAAATTTGGTTTAACGGTCACGGCCAGGATTACAATCTGCATATAGAAGCCATTTAAACTATTAAATTACAGCGAAAATATTGAAAATGTACCACTACCGCCGCCAGCTTAATTTCTTATTTTCATTTGAATTGGAAAATGTTAAATGCCAATTTATTTTTTTAATGTTTAAAATATTATACATAATATTTTAAATATCCGTCATTTTAAACGGTTGGACGGATTTCGATGAAAAACTATCTTAACTAAGTTGTTACTAAAATAACCAAAAGGTACCTTTTGCGCCTAGTTCGAATCAAATCTGATCAAAATTGCTAATACTGGAGTGCTAACATATACAAGGTGTGTTCAGAAAGTAACGAGAATTTTAATTTTTTGAACAAAATATTTATTCTTCTACATTGATGTCGCCTTCAAAATAGTCCCCATTGGAGATTATGCACTTGTGCCAGCGCTTCTTCCAATCCTCGAAACACTTCTCAAACTCGATCTTTGAGATAGCCTTTAGTTCTTTCAGCGATGCGATTTTACTGTCATCTACGGCTGTAAAACAACGGTCCTTTAAGGTTCTCTTTATTTTTGGAAATAGGAAAAAGTCACACGGAGCCATGTCTGGCGAATATGGAGGCTGGGGCATCGTTACAGTACTGTTTTTGGCCAAAAATTTACGAACAAGCAATGAAGTGTGAGGTGGTGCATTATCTTGGTGCAAAAGCCATGAATTGTTTTTCCAATGATTCGGGCGTTTTTGTTTTTTTTTTCGTTGCTTCACGCAAACGGCGTTGAACTTGTAGGTAGTACTCCTTATTTCACCTGGTGGCAGGAATTCATGATGCACTATGCCATTAATTTCGAAGAACACAGTGAGCACCGCACTTGTCGAGCCAGAATGCCTCCACTGGGATGACTGAGCCTTAGTTTCGACGTCATATCCGTAAACCCATGTTTCGTCACCTGTTATAATACGTTTCAGTAATTCTACATCGTCGCTGACTTCATTTAGTGACTCCTGAGCAATTTCCATTCGCCGCTGTTTTTGTTCAAAATTCAACAATTTTGGAACGAATTTTGCTGCCACGCGTTTCGTACACAAAACATTGGAAACAATGTCATGACATAATCCAGTCGATATGCAACATCATCAGCGACCTCTCTAATTGTGATTCAGCGATTGTTTATAACCATTTCTTTCATTTTTTCCACGTTTTCATCGGTTTTTGATGTGCTGGGGCGTCCAGGGCGTTTGTCATCTTCAACTTCTTCACGGCCTTCTTGGAAACGCTTATACCGCTCGTAAACTCTTGCTTTACTCATATCAGACTCACCATAGGCCTTTGTTAACATTTCACACACTTTGTTACACTTCATTCCAATTTTAAGCAAAATTTGATACAAATTCTTTGATCCATTTCTTTTAACAAACGAAAATCACCGAACTCATTAAAAACACGTTTAACCTTAGTGGCTGTCAAAGACAAAGTCAACAATGAAAACAGCTGAAATTTTTATCATACTTCAAGGGCATGTATACCAACATAATAAAAAAAAATTTTTGACAGTCGGACTCTCCAAGCCCGCGAAATTTAAAAATTCTCGTTACTTTCTGAACACACCTCGTATTAATTTTAATTAATTTTTTTAGGCAAATATACATAACTTTGAACGGTCATAAAAAGTTGATCTAGAGATCAGGATCAGCTGATTTTATTCCTTGAATACAAACCCATCAGCTGTTTCCACGTTTTGTTATTTCAACACAAATAAAACTGATATGCAAATAGGCCTAATGAATAACACTGATCTTACTTTCCGTCTGTTGGTCACCTTTCTCTAACAGCTAAACGTTGTAACTGATATTAGGAAAAACATTGTATTTACAATTTTTTTTCAAACAGTAATGAGGTCAAAAATAAATGTCACCACAACAGGTTATGTTGTGTTTTCTGTCGTATTACATGGAACAGATTACACTTTCCATTTCAAAACAAATTGTGTATAACGACAAAGATGTATAATTTACGTGTGCCTTTTAAGTTTGATCAAAGTGTTCAAAAATTGTAATTTACTCAGAAAACATTTTCAATTACGTTACAGTTTTTCGACAATGTTAAAAAATATTTGTGAATAAAACCGCTGAATATAATTGGGCTATTACCATTATAAAGTGTGCTCGATATCAGTGGCTAAAGTCCAAGTAATTGGACTATTTGCCGCTACTAACGCTGTATGCTGCAAGGACGGAACGAGAAAATAGACAGTACTGTTGTCTGTTTTAACTGTTATAGCGTATGAAAATGCCAAGCCCTGGCCGGGAATCGAACCCGGGTCCTCGGGGTGAAAGCCCAGTATGCTATCAACTAGGCCACCGAGGCGGCTGTTTAACTGTAATTGAACACTTTGCTCAAAGATGTCACTTCCATCGATCGATCGCTCACATATCTCTCATAACAGTTATAATTCTAGTACGTTTATATTCAATCATAAAACAATACAAATGTTGTGGTATTAAAATAAAAATACTGAAGTACACCTTGCAAATATTATGTTTAGATTCAACATTTTTTTAAAAATGTAGTAACTGATTTTATTTTCTTAAGCGTACACGTCCGTTTACATAGATTGTGAGACAGAATGTCAATATACAAACATTCATCTAATATTAAAACGTACTTTGATGTAAATTGCTAATACTAGAGTGGTAACACATATGTAGACTTGTTATTTTTTTAAAGCAAATATACATATCTTTGAACGTTCATAAAAAGTTGATCTAGAGATCAGGATCAGCTGATTATATTCCTTGAATACAAACCGATCAGCTGTTTTCACGTTTTGTTAAAATCTTTACTTTTTTTGAAATTCTGATTTTAAGATCGTAATCAGCACTAAATTATGCATAAATTAGCATTTTTAAAATTTTTAAATTACATTGAAAAAATTAATAAACCTTGACCAACGGGAATTTTTTTTACTCCATGGATATTGAAAATTCAATTTTTAATGTCGATTACGTTAATGCAGTCAGTGTTTCGAATTTTAAAAAAATTTGAAATGACCGCCATTTTGAAACTGTTGAAAGAATCTTTCTGGACAAAAACTACTACCAAAACTGGTTTTGGAGATAAAAAATACCGATCGCACACAATCCCTAGCAGGAAGCAAAGCACAATAGTGTATTTGATTGAACACACAAAACATCGATAAAACTTTTCAGGCCTATTGGTTTATTTCGGAATTCTTTATCACTCCTCTAATTGTTTTGATCATTATTCCGCACACCTGTGCACATTTCATTTACCTCCGGATCTGTTATTGCTAGTTAAACTAGATTCACGGCCTGATTAATTTGTGCGCTACTATTTAATAATTTGTGTTTTATGCCTCGTTATTTTAGTCATAAATATTAACAGTCAACAATAGTGGGACCTTATCTGTGTACACGGTTAGCCTATATAACAGCACCGAGCGGTGTGCTAGGCAAGTCGTAGTAGTGGCATTCAATATGGAAGACCGGGTTTTGTTTTTAATTTCAGCTGCCGTGATGTGTGTGTCAGCAGAAATGTAAGTAATGCCGCCTATTTAACTCACTTTCACTGTAAGCATTGTGTAAACACGCTTGTAGTAATTATACATAATCACTGCACGCAGCTGCCTCGCTGACGTGATAGAAGCGGATTTCCGAAAAAAATTGTCTACTTTTTTTGAAATTCTGATTTCACGATCGTAATCAGCACTAAATTCTGCATACATTAGCATTTTTTAACTTAAATTATACTGAAAAAAAGAAAATAACCTTGACCAACGGGAATTTTTTTTTACTCAACGGATATTGAAAATTCAAAACCCAAATTTGTGCAATTTTTAATGTCGATTAAGATAATGCAGAGTTTCGAATTTTTAAAAATTTGAAATGACCGCCATTTTGAAACTGTTGAAAAATCTTTCTGGACAAAAACTACTAACAAAACTTATTTTAGCGCAAAGTTTGAAAAAAAAACAGTAAGATTGCAAATATATCTAGAGTTCAGGATAGGTGCATATTTCAAGCACTCGGGTATGGGTCTTACCATGATGGCACTTCAATAGCTCATTTTTCACGGGAAATTCGCCAATAATCTTCTACTTCATAATTCTTCAAATAACTCTTAAACAGACGCTTTCATATGCTACATGTTCATGCATGTATAAACATGCAGAATTCATATTCTGATGTTCTTCATAGAACATGTTTATACATGTTCTTATGCTACATGTAAATTTTAAATTAGACACATAAATTCCTATATTTTGAGATTCTTGCAGATAAAGTTTTTTGAAATACCAAAACTTTAAAAATCTATTACAGCGGATTTTTTATATGCTCAATTTTTTTCAGATAAGTAGTACAAATAGATTTTCAGAAATTTGCCTTGTTTTGCTTTGCCGATATCAGACCACGATTTCTAGCGGGGGGGTTGCGAAGCACATTTCGTTTGATTGTAATATTTTTGCACATTTTTTTCCTTTTCAAACTGGAACACATATTATCGTATTATCCACTGAAAGATCAATATACATTTATTTTGTGTGGCAAAACTTATACATTTTTGAATACTGTGTTCAGTATAAGGATCTGCCTTCCCTAGCTTTGTCAATTCTACTTTCGTTGACGCGTTTCGGAGAACCTCCATCTTCAAAAACTATATCTATACTCAAGGGCAGCGCAAGGCTTAGTAAGAACGTTAGGGGATAATGATGTTATCGTTACAAAGGCGGATAAGGAAAACGCGATAGTGTTGATAAATACGGAAGATTGCATACGGAAAACCGAAGAGTTTATAACGAAGACAGAGTGCAAAAACGGGGGAAAAATAAAAAATATATATATATACATATATATATATATATATATATATATATATATATATATATATATATATATATACACGAGTATATCGCACAAGTCAGAATAGACCTACATGACGCAGGAATAGACTCAACAGATATTGAAGACAGGCACGTATACAGGAGAAAGATGCTCGGTTGGAGGGTCCCAGAGAATGAAATCCCAAAGAGAGCAGGGTTAAAATGGACGGAGGAGCGGAAGAGGATCCATGGGGACAGGGTGAGGAAGGTGTGGAGGATTAGAAGGAACAAGACATGAGTCGGAGTGCTTTGCGTGATCCAACAGGGTCTATGCGCAAATAATAATAATAATAATAATATATAATATATATATATATATATATATATATATATATATCAAAAGTAAATAAGTAAGGTAGTCCAAAATTCAAAACACTTAATCCTTAAAACCAGTATAGATGTATAAATATGAATCCAAGTGTGCCTGTAATGAGATCCCAAGTGAAAATACAAAAAAAAGAGTATAGATATAGTTTTTGAAGATGGAGGTTCTCCGAAACGCGTCAACGAAAGTAGAATTGACGAAGCTAGGGAAGGCAGATCATTATACTGAACACAGTGATAATATTCCTAGCAGAAAAGAAGAAGAATGTAAAAAGCATTTTTGATTAGTTTCGCTTTAGTTGCAACAAACACAGTATAAATAACTACCCTAATAATAACGGTTTTTTTTAACTCTAAAGGTGGTTAAAATAGTATTCACCTTGTTGTGGAATCTGCATAATACATAATATTTTTTACAAAATCCTAAATGTAGAAAAAGTAAGGAAAGCAATTTCCACTGGAACGGCAATCATGGTAAGACCCAAACCTGACACCTTAAAATGAGCGCCGATCTTTTTTTCTATATAATTTTTAGAAGAGTAGTTAAAATTATCATGTGCGCGATTTTAATTCGTTTTGTTTTAAATGTTGTACAAAAATCGATTTTGGTAATGCTGACTTACACCGTCTTCTCCAGTTCTAGTTTCTTTATAAAGCGTATGATTTGTAGAGGATTCAAGGTGGGCAACTCCCCTAATTCCTTATTGAGGTGCTTGCAGATGCTTCCTGTGCTAATTCCTTTCAGTTTTTGTCTCTCTTGACCCTCATTACGGAGGTTCAGCTCCATTTGACCAACCATTTTATTCTGCGGTGTTATCCTGCTCATTTTTTTTTACATTCTTACTTACGGGAACACCCACAAGTAGCTGAGGAAATGTTCGTCCATACTAGAGGTGGGCGTTTCTGCTATTTTTACAAAACGTCAACAAACTGTTTGTTGAGGAAAAAAGCTGCTTTTTAAAACAGTTGAAAAAAACAGGTTTAGAAAACTGAAACTCAAAGTTGTATTAGCAGCTAAAACATAAAGCACATACGTTCAGTTTTCTAAGATTACTTTTTCATTCCCATTACCACCATGTCCTTAAATTGTTTTTGGATAAAAATAATCCTTATAAGTGTAGTAATAATTAAATTAAATTCTCGAAACGTAATAATTATGTATGCCATTTTATATTTACAAAATGCGATGAATTTCTAATAGAAGATTTCTTTTTTTTACTTATAAATTAAATAGTCCTTCGCATATTTACCAAAATGCAAACGATTTAGAATATTTTTAGTTGATTAAAAAATATTGACGGTTGATAATAAATATAAAAAAATATGTTTAAATAAAATTAGGCTCTGTATCTACAAGAATGTGAGAGGTTATTACTACAACTCGTAACAAAATAGAGATAAACGTTGACATTGACCAAACAGTTCTTACTTCACTACAAGCAATAAGCAACTTTGGAATAAAGGGAAAAAGCATAAAAGCAGGTAGAAGAAAAGCAGTTAGCAGGAAAACAGTTTTACGCTTGCGGGAACGTTCGAATAGAACAGTCCGTTCCTTGTTTAACAAGTCATAACCAGCCCAAATCAAACTGTTTGTTTCCGTTTAAAATAGCAGTTTGTTTGTCGTTTATAGAAAAGCAGTTTTTTAACAGTTTTGTGTTTTCTGCCCCACCACTAATCCATACAGAGCCCTACTTGCACGGGTAAGGCTAAGGTACACCGAGAGGCCGTCTTGTCTTACTATTAGGCCGGTGTCATTCACTCCACCAGCATGGTTCGCTTTACACTTTAAAGTTAGCCAAGTTGTGTAGAATAATGAGAGTGCGCGCGCGCGCAGTGTTTTGAATAGATGAATGAAAGCAGTATGAGCTAGAGTTACGGTGAGATTGCTATGCCCATCAGCTGCTCACTTCAGCTGTCTCCGCCAGATGATTCAAACTTAGCATGAATATCGATTGTTTTTTAATTTCTTTGGCCAAGTTTACCCACCGAAATCTGTTCAAAAATTTTTTTAACATTTTTTAAATAGTGATAATTCAAAATATTACAAAAATTACTAATTTGTCTTACGCTTTTTTGAAAATCTGATTTTATCGTGGTAACCAGCGTTAAAGGCTGAATAAATCAGCATTTTTAATTTTCTAAAGAGTATTGAAATTAACAAAATGAATGTGACAATAGTCAGGTTTCATTTTCGTCTTTAAATGTAACTTTATTGATTAAAATAATAATTTTAATAGATTATAATACTGACTATCGTGGTGAAATTATAATAATATTTAAAAAAGTATAACATAAACATAAACATAAAGTTTCGTAGGTTGGCAATCGTGATTGCAACTCGCACTTTTGATATTGCTGATATAAGTAAACTGTAAATAGTTTACGTGTGTGTGTGTGTGTGTGTGTGTGTGTGTGTGTGAGTGTGAGAGAGAGAGAGAGTGCATGAGCGTGTGTTTCTTTTTTTTGAGTTTAACGTCCGACTATTGTGCACACTTGGGCTAATGCAGACGGTGGGGATGATTTATAGCGTATGAAAATGCCAAGCCCTCGCCGGGAATCGAACCCGGGTCCTCGGGGTGAAAGTCTAGTACCCTATCCACTAGACCACCGAGGCGGCCGTATGCGTGTGTGTGTATATTAGAGAGAGAGGAGAGAGAAGAGAGAGAATGAATGTGTGTGTGTGTGTGTGTGTGAATGCGTGTGTGTGTGAATGCGTGTGTGTGTGTATTAGAGAGAGAGAGAGAGAGAGAGAGAGAGAGAGAGAGAGAGAGAGAGAGAGAGAGAGAGAGAGAGAGAGAGAGAGAGAGAGAGAGAGAGTGAGAGAGAGAGTGTGTGTGTGTGTGTGTGTGTGTGTGTGTGTGTGTGTGTGTGTAGTGTAGTGTTGTGTATGCGCGCGCGTATGTGTGTGGTATTTGTGTTTGTGTGCGCAGCGCGTTCACGTTCGCAATTTTGGTCCGATTCGGTTCAGATTTTATTTATTTTCGAATTTCAGACAAATTTATTTTCGAAAATTTGCTTAAATTACTTCAACAAGACAGCGTCCTTGTCAATATTATTTTTCTCTTCGAATTTCCTTGTTCTTTCTCTTATCTTACATTTTTTACACATCGTTTGTTTATAACGTGGCTGTTTTATCAACTTCATTTTTTCTTAGTGTTTTTTTTTTTGTTTCACTAATATACAACTCAAAGATAATAAATTACAACGCACACACATCACACCATACACACATAAAAAGCAGAACGTTTAAAGGACACTCAAAAATAATTTGTTTACTAGTTACAGTACCACAAAGCAATCAGGTGTAAAATAACACGTCAGCACTTGTTGAACACGTTGACACATGTTGGTTGGGTTAGCGCTCGCTTGTTGAAAGTAAATTGTGTAAAATAATTACACAAAACTTTCTCGTCGTATTCAATTAAATATTTTCTTTAAAACTCCGGTTTGAAATATGTCACTAGAAGCACCTGCAAAATCAGCCTAATTTCTCGAAATATACTCCTCATATTTTGATCATATATTGAAGATTTACAGCGCAACCTACTGTACCAAATTTTAAATAAAAGAAATTTATGAAAAGGAAATAAATGTAAAAACAAAACAAACACTACGGCAAGCACAAAAATTGTTTTTGGAAAACAGTTTAGCAAATTTTACCAAACAAGTTGGTGAAGACGTTTTGAATATTATAAGGGTTCCGTGGTCGATCTGCTGCGTCTTCGAACTGCGTAATTCAATGCCGTAGGTTCGATACTCAGTTACTGCCGTAAGCTTTACATTAATTCCTCATCCTCGTTAGTCTAACAAACATAAAGTATGACGTTAAACGAAAAAAGAAAGAAATAATATTATAATCGTTTGTTCAGACATGTTCCATCGTTCCTGTAACAAAACAATGGCCGACACAGTGCTTGTTTTCTGTAAACAAAACAGCTGCACACATTCCTAAGGCATTTGTCAGCTAATCTGTAGCTCGTTTGTTTTCTTAGCGACTTGTCATTTCCTTGATATGTCTTATTTATTTATTTATTTTTTAAGTCTTATTTTGTCTTGAGTGTTTTTTCTTATGTTGATTTTTTGTAAGAAATTTTGAAAAGAATTCAAATCTGATGTTCGTTGTCAAAACTCAAATTTCAGGGTTGCTATCAAAACTAACTTATCCACCGGATAAAGTCAGTTTGTAAACAAGTGTCCATTAACCAATTGTAAAATATAATAATCAAGTCACGTGACCTGTTTTTTAGCTGTTGAACTGTTCTGTTGTGTTGTGCTATTATTTTAAGGTTAAACATTGCAGTTTATTAGATTTTTACCAGTAAACGTATGGGAAAACAAGTAACACTTGTAACATACGGTGAAAAATCCCATAAACGTTCTACTTGAACTAACATTGATTACATGTTAGTTAATATATATTTACAGTACGTGTGAAGGTTTCAGCAATAAAAATATTTATGCCCTACTAACATAAATATTCGATAATGATTATATTCGATACCGTACGTTGTGAAGGTTTCAGCAATAAAAATATATATGCCCTACTAACATTGATTAGGCTACAGTACGTTGTGAAGGTTTCTGCAATAAAAATATGTATGCCCTACTAACATTGATTGGGCTACAGTACGTTGTAAAGGTTTCTGCAATAAAAATATATATGCCCTACTAACATTGATTAGGCTATACAGTCGTTGTGAAGGTTTCTGCAATAAAAATATATATGCCCTACTAACTTTGATTAGGCTACCGTACGTTGTGAAGGTTTCTGCAATAAAAATATGTATGCCCTACTAACATTGATTAGGCTACAGTACGTTGTTAAGGTTTCTGCAATAAAAATATGTATGCCCTACTAACATTGATTAGGCTACAGTACGTTGTGAAGGTTTCTGCTATAAAAATATATATGCCCTACTAACATTGATTAGGCTACAGTACGTTGTAAAGGTTTCTGCAATAAAAATATATATGCCCTACTAACATTGATTAGGCTATACAGTCGTTGTGAAGGTTTCTGCAATAAAAATATATATGCCCTACTAACATTGATTAGGCTACAGTACGTTGTGAAGGTTTCTACAATAAAAATATGTATGCCCTACTAACATTGATTAGGCTACAGTACGTTGTGAAGGTTTCTGCAATAAAAATATATATGCCCTACTAACATTGATTAGGCTACAGTACGTTGTGAAGGTTTCTGCAATAAAAATATATATGCCCTACTAACATTGATTAGGCTACCGTACGTTGTGAAGGTTTCTGCAATAAAAATATGTATGCCCTACTAACATTGATTAGGCTACAGTACGTTGTGAAGGTTTCTGCAATAAAAATATGTATGCCCTACTAACATTGATTAGGCTACAGTACGTTGTGAAGGTTTCTGCAATAAAAATATATATGCCCTACTAACATTGATTAGGCTACCGTACGTTGTGAAGGTTTCTGCAATAAAAATATGTATGCCCTACTAACATTGATTAGGCTACAGTACGTTGTGAAGGTTTCTGCAATAAAAATATATATGCCCTACTAACATTGATTAGGCTACCGTACGTTGTGAAGGTTTCTGCAATAAAAATATATATGCCCTACTAACATTGATTAGGCTACAGTACGTTGTGAAGGTTTCTACAATAAAAATATATATGCCCTACTAACATTGATTAGGCTACAGTACGTTGTGAAGGTTTCTACAATAAAAATATATATGCCCTACTAACATTGATTAGGCTACAGTACGTTGTGAAGGTTTCTACAATAAAAATATATATGCACTACTAACATTGATTAGGCTACAGTACGTTGTGAAAGTTTCTGCAATAAAAATATATATGCCCTACTAACATTGATTAGGCTACAGTACGTTGTGAAGGTTTCTGCAATAAAAATATATATGCCCTACTAACATTGATTAGGCTACAGTACGTTGTGAAGGTTTCTGCAATAAAAATATATATGCCCTACTAACATTGATTAGGCTACAGTACGTTGTGAAGGTTTCTAGCAATAAAAATATATATGCCCTACTAACATTGATTAGGCTACAGTACGTTGTGAAGGTTTCTGCAATAAAAATATATATGCCCTACTAACATTGATTAGGCTATACAGTACGTTGTGAAGGTTTCTGCAATAAAAATATATATGCCCTACTAACATTGATTAGGCTACCGTACGTTGTGAAGGTTTCTGCAATAAAAATATGTATGCCCTACTAACATTGATTGCTACAACGTTGTGAAGGTTTCTGCAATAAAAATATGTATGCCCTACTAACATTGATTAGGCTACCGTACGTTGTGAAGGTTTCTGCAATAAAAATATGTATGCCCTACAAACATTGATTAAGCTATACAGTCGTTGTGAAGGTTTCTGCAATAAAAATATGTATGCCCTACTAACATTGATTAAGCTATACAGTCGTTGTGAAGGTTTCTGCAATAAAAATATGTATGCCCTACAAACATTGATTGCTTATACAGTCGTTGTGAAGGTTTCTGCAATAAAAATATGTATGCCCTACAAACATTGATTAAGCTATACAGTCGTTGTGAAGGTTTCTGCAATAAAAATATGTATGCCCTACAAACATTGATTAAGCTATACAGTCGTTGTGAAGGTTTCTGCAATAAAAATATGTATGCCCTACAAACATTGATTAAGCTATACAGTCGTTGTGAAGGTTTCTGCAATAAAAATATGTATGCCCTACAAACATTGATTAAGCTATACAGTCGTTGTGAAGGTTTCTGCAATAAAAATATGTATGCCCTACAAACATTGATTAAGCTATACAGTCGTTGTGAAGGTTTCTGCAATAAAAATATGTATGCCCTACTAACATTGATTAAGCTATACAGTCGTTGTGAAGGTTTCTGCAATAAAAATATATATGCCCTACAAACATTGATTAAGCTATACAGTCGTTGTGAAGGTTTCTGCAATAAAAATATATATGCCCTACTAACATTGATTAGGCTACCGTACGTTGTGAAGGTTTCTGCAATAAAAATATATATGCCCTACTAACATTGATTAGGCTACCGTACGTTGTGAAGGTTTCTGCAATAAAAATATGTATGCCCTACTAACATTGATTAGGCTACCGTACGTTGTGAAGGTTTCTGCAATAAAAATATGTATGCCCTACTAACATTGATTAGGCTACAGTACGTTGTGAAGGTTTCTACAAAAAAATATATATGCCCAACTAACATTGATTAGGCTACAGTACGTTGTGAAGGTTTCTACAATAAAAACATGTATGCCCTACTAACATTGATTAGGCTACAGTACGTTGTGAAGGTTTCTACAAAAAAATATATATGCCCAACTAACATTGATTAGGCTACAGTACGTTGTGAAGGTTTCTACAATAAAAATATATATGCACTACTAACATTGATTAGGCTACAATACGTTGTGTAAGTTTCTGCAATAAAAATATGTATGCCCTACTAACATTGATTAGGCTACAGTACGTTGTGAAGGTTTATACAATAAAAATATGTATGCCCTACTAACATTGATTAGGCTACAGTACGTTGTGAAGGTTTCTACAATAAAAATATATATGCCCAACTAACATTGATTAGGCTACAGTACGTTGTGAAGGTTTCTACAATAAAAATATATATGCACTACTAACATTGATTAGGCTACAGTACGTTGTGAAGGTTTCTACAATAAAAATATATATGCCCTACTAACATTGATTAGGCTACAGTAAGTTGTGAAGGTTTCTACAATAAAAATATATATGCCCTACTAACATTGATTAGGCTACCGTACGTTGTGAAGGTTTCTGCAATAAATATATTTATGCCCCACTGTAAATTCTTTTTATTCCGTTTTTCTGTAATGTTTAAAATATTTATTGATGTTCTGCCTCTGCGTAAATAATAAACACTACAGACCAATAATAAACAGTCCAAAGATAATGTTTTGGAAAACCATATTTTTATGAAAATTAATCATCAAACAGTAACTTTTAAAGTCAAAACCACACATAATCCTGTACGAGTATTCAGTGTCAAAACTGACATAATCCTTCAATGTATCAAAACTAACAAAACCCACAGCTGAGAGTTAAAACTTACATAATCCAAATTTCAGTTCATTTTTTAATATAATTATTAAAAATTCTAAATTTTGCTTCAAAATCTCTGTTTTAAATCTAATTTTTTTCAAAAAATAAATCAAATACTGAATACACACAGTACAGTAGCCTATACACGTTTTTGGTTCTATTGAAAAATCATTTTTTGGATTGTGTGAGTTTTGATTCTATTCTAGACCTCGAGTGCGTGCGTGTGTGTGTGTGTGTGTGTGTGTGTGTGTGTGTGTGTGTGTGTGTGTGTGTGTGTGTGTGTGTGTGTGTGTGTGTGTAAATTGAAAACAGGACGTATGGTCAGTTGTGTGTGTTGAGCGGAGCGGATTACGAATTCAAAACCTAACCTATTGTTTTTAATGAAAGTTCCGCCCATTGTAAACGTAACGGAGTTAAGCGAAGTCAAACGGTGTCACTGGGCTCCACTCTGCGTAGCTTCGACTCTGTCTAGATCGGTTTTGAAGCTGACTCCCCTTCCACGCTGACCACGCCTTCAAACTTATTATTCTCGTTACCAAGGTTACTGTTGTCTAGTTTACGGTTTTTAGACATGCTATTTTCCTATAATCCGTTACAGAAAGCCTAAACATTTAGATTTAAAAGATACAGACGCGTTCTTTAAACTGACTGAACTCCGCTTCCGGTTACATCTTCATTTAGCTCAGCAATGAACGTTCGTGCGTGTGTGCGTGCGTGTTTTACTCAAAAAGAGCTAAATAGCCGTCTGACCTAAAAAAATTCAAGTTTTCATGTCTCCCCCTTTATGAATCTAGTTTGGAACAAAACAAAAACTGTTTTCAGGGTTCTATGTTTTATATATTTTTGTATTTGTGGACCTCAAAAAAGCGTGTTTTATAAAATTCACCAACAACATTAGAAAGTTTCTTGTGCTGCTCAACATTTTTTAGAAAGTAGAATACGGTTCAAGTAATTTTTGTGTATGGGCAGAACTACGCTACAAGTGTGCAGTCCTTGCGATGTGTTCTGACTGGCGCGGTCTAGTCCGCGTTACGACATTACAGACGACACGGAAGTCAGCTGAACTTTCTTGTTAATAGTTTATTTTACATTAAAAACGACCCTCAGAACTTTTTCTTAAACCATGTGTTTGATATTTGTATGTATGTTTTAACTAGGCTTTTGAAAACGATCAGTCAACATCCACATATCCATACATCAGACATCCATCATGCATACTTTCATAACAATGGCAAATAATTTATTATTACGTAACAATTTTGTTTTTAATAGAAAAGTCTTCTTCATCATATAACATCTGAAATTAATTTCTTTATTCACGTTTGTACATACTTGGCATTCAGTATTGTGAAAAATTAAACATTATATTTCACAACCGGTTTTTAGAACATTTATGTAAATACTAGAAATTAGCATAATGGCAAATTAAATTTTGTATTCTTTTTCTATAAAATATTTATTCAAAGATATAAATATAATCCCAATTAACTTCTCATTAACTTTAAAGAAAGAAACATTGCAGAAAAAATGGCTGTTTTCAAACATATGATCAACATATTTTGTAATTTTTAGGTTATGTTGACTGTTTATTTTTCTGTTTCCATAGTTACATTGTTATTGTTCACATCGTTCTATACTGGAGGCTACGTTTTTGTGTAAGTCGGAATAAATATTTTGAAATTAGACTTAAAATGTAACCTTCTTTACTGAACCTAAATTTAACTTTTAATATTTCGTCTGTTAATTCTTCATCTGAACTATTATTATCACAATATAATACTCGGAATAATTACAAATAAGGTCTAAAATGAATTTATAGGTTATACAGTTGTGGCCAATAAATAATTTAGAGATAAAAACTTGCCAACACTAAGAATATAACGAATAAAATTCAAATATTCAAATAAAATCATATGGCATATTAACGTAAACAAAATTTTTAAACTAATTAAATCATAGAATAAAACAAATTAGCACAACGAAAAGTAAGAACGAAACTTTGACAACACTGTAAATATTGTAAAATGCAATAATTATTATTATTCTACAAATAAAATAATTTAACTGATTTCGGGACAATCAATTAATAACACATCTTCAATTAGTTAATGGTTGTTCTAGGAACTTAAATTGTTGATTTAATTAAAGATTAAGTTTAATGGTGGATTAAATAAGTTAATTATTTTAAAACCGGTTTTGAATGACGGAACGTATTGTAAGTTCTAATTGGAATACAAATCAATTGAATACAACTAACTTTGAATACAACACAGTGAAAAAGTATAAAATACCATTATATTCATGTTTCCGTTTTTGAACAGTACAACAAGCCTGTTGTTTAAAAAAAAACTAACACGTTACAGAGGAAAAACAATATAACTATTACTTATGTAAGCGTGTAATGATACATTATTAGCAACAACAAGTACGTATAATTGTTGGTTAGGTAGTGTAAGTATAAGGCATTGCCAAACTGTGATTAAAGTATACGGGCAAATTGGCCGGTAAAAGTGTAAATATGTCAAGGTTGTGTAAGTTTGTTACACTCTGTTGGAGTCGAACCTGGATCATTGGTTGCTTTATTTTTTAACGTTTTACCGTAATCACTGAGTCATAACATCCTGTAAGTCATCTGCTGGTACAGCGATATAAATGCACTTCAAGTTAAATTGATTAAATAATTCTTTAAGTGTACATTAATATTTTTAACTATGAACAACTATACTTATCTATTATTATTTCATTTATAAAACGACTAGCATTATCCGTCGCGGCTTCGCCCACGAAACTTAAACTGTTTCAGTAATGTAATAATTTAGAAACATAAAAAAATATATTAATAAAAGCGTGATCATCTAAACTCGTGATTATTTTACAGTGAATATGAAAAATATTATAACCTGAATATGTTGTTTTATTGTCTTCAAACGTGTTCCATTCGAATTTAAGAAAATCTGATCAAGAATATTTTTGTCCAATACAAACATTTATACCTATTCTATATTTTTGTCCTTTTAGGGGATGAATTCGGGGGAAAATATTGAATTGCGTGTATCATAATTTGTGTTTTAAAATATTTTGTTTACTTTTAAGAAAATTTGATAAAAATATTTTTCTCCAGTGCAAACACTATTTTTTCTCCCATGATAACTCTTTTTCCATTTTTATTCTTTTAGAGGATGAATTTAGAAAATTTTGAAATATGTGTTTCATGGCATATTTCTAGAATATAAGATAAACAAAATATTTTTTCAATACAAAATTTTACCCCTTTTTTATATTTTATACCTTCTTTCAATCTCTTTAGGGGATGCGTTTTGGGGAAAAGGTGAAAAATATATTTCATTACTTATACTTAAGAGTGACTATGTTACGTTTTAAGAAGGTCAGATGAAAAACATATTTTTGCCAATAAAAATTGTTGTACCTTATGTTTACCTCTTTAGGGGTTGCATACTGGAAAATCGTTTTTCAGTGCATCTCGACAATGTTGTAAGAAGGTACCCTGAAAATTTCAAGTCTCTAGCTATAATAGTATTGGATGTACGTTGATTATTAAATTTGGACTGGGTTAGTAGTTTAATGGTGTTAAAATCATATTTTTAAAATCCTTTATTAGAGCATCTTGACATTGTTGTAAGAATGTACCTTGAAAATTTCAAGTCTCTAGCTATAATAGTATTGGCTGTACGTTGTTTATTAAATTTGGACTGGGTAAGTAGTTTAATGGAGTTAAAATCAATTTTTGCAAAATCCTTTCTTAGTACGCGCTTACATATTAAAACGAAGGTATCCTCAAAATTTCAAGTCTCTAGGTTTTATAGTTTGGGCTGTACGTTGATCAGTCAGTCATTGCCTTATATATATATATATATATATATATATATCAGACATTATATATATATATATATATATATATATATATATATAGATAGATAGATAGATTTATAGATAGATAGATATATAGATTTACAAAATAAAACTTTCACGTTACGATAAAAGCGACAATTTTTAAAAAAATAGCCCGTTAAAGAATTCTGTATTTTTACACGACTGCCAAAAAAAGAAGAGTTATGTTTTCAGTACCTAGGTACGTTCCATCATAACTTCTTAACGGCTAGTCCGATTTTGATCTACCTTAGCTCGTTGAATTCCTCACTTCACCAGGAGAGTCATAGGCTACATAACTTCCATCCAAACTACCCCTAATGGGTTAAAATTGGGGTGAAATAGTTAGGATGAATTTATAATTAATTTCCTATAGGATAAATAAGTTGCTAGGATGAAAACATAAAAATTTTTAAATAACTAATGCACTCATACACTCTTAAACAACTGGTGTACAAGTTTAAAACATAATTACTAGAGACTATACAATAGGAATTTCCAAGGAAAGCAATAGAAAAATACTCACTTCGGAACCAATAGGCCTAGAATTACTTCTGAAGTTTCAGCTGATTCATTGGGTTGAGCTGGGGAAAATGACACCCTGAACACAAAAATCGGCCCAGCCAAATCGGTGTTATGAAAATCGGAAGGATAGATAATCTAGCATTAGGCTTTGTCCAGAAGTCAAGCTCAAGGACGACACAGGCTTTTCAAATTGAAGTAATAGCGAACCACTTTCAATCGTTGACGCGACAAAAATTAAATAATTTGAAAATTAAAAATTACAAATAATTGTTTTAAATTGAAATACAAAATTTTCAATCCCATACATGCTCAGGCCAGTCGGCGTATGCCGTACGCATGGGGACAGGACCTTAAGAGGAAACACAGATCAGCGCCAGGACTTCGCAGTGCCTACTTTACAGTTTCGTTATTTTTTTAAAATCGCAAAAAATGGCAAAATAGCTAAAAGGGTATATTTTTAGTGGCTTAGTCATTAAAAATAACTGAATAAAAATAATTACTTAAAAAACACGACTGCTAAAATACAAAATACAAAAAATATACCAAAAATTATATATTTCTTAATTAAAAGAAATTAAAATCTGAAATACAATTGATTTAAAAAGATGAAAACAAGGTATTAGAATAAATGTGGAAGAATATTTTCCAAGTATTTAGTTAATAAATTATGAATGTACACGTTACGTTCATACAATAAATGCAGTTGAGGAGCTGTTTAGTGCAAATATATTCAGATGCAATTGCATTTATGAGATGCGTGTTTTTTTTGTTGATTTTTTTAAGTAATTATTTTTGTACACGTTATCTGGATTAATGTTGCAAAATAGCCTGCAGTTAGCGTATCGGTACGCTAATACATATTTCGTACACTTTTACGTATGTCTCATTGATCCGAGTGACTGAAATCATTTTATTTTGTCTTTGATTTTTTTTTAAAAACTGGTTAAATTTTTTATTATTTATTTTATAAAATATTATTATTTATTTTTAATTAAAAGTGTGTGTGTGTGTGTGTGTGTGTGTGTGTGTGTGTGTGTGTACTCTAACGATACCGAAATTTCAATTATACATAAATATATCTGATCACCTCAGGGTAACATCATAAATCATCGAACCCTAAACTCACCCTAAATAAACATAACACCCATAGAACACTTCCATTCGTAGTCTATATTAAATTAAATACCATATTCACAATAATGTAGTAACCATCATTTAGATATTTTCATACAAAACATAAACAAAAGAATTACCTCAATAAATGTTCAGTCTGTAAAAAAATTAAAGAAGAACCAGTAGTTTGTAGAGCAATAATGAAAAATGTAGGAGAAACTCAACAATGAGGAAGCCATTGTGAATGTTGATTATTCTGGTCCAAGTATTTGACGGGAGACGTTCAACGTTTAAAAAAAGAAATAATTAAACAGCAATTCAGAAATAATTAAGCATCAATCAAACAAATTGTCAAACCAACTTGAGGCTGTACTACAACATCTCTTTTATTCAGTATTCAACAAAATTAAGTTTACAAAAAATAATTAAAATAAAATATCTTGTAACATAAATTTTTTTCATTTATTTATTTATTACAATCTTAATCTTACAGATTAAATGAGTAATACATATAATTGATATAACATGTATTGGACTTAGTGAACTAAATCATGCGGCTTATGACGCTTAAGTCGTCTGTTGTCCAATTCCACATCTAAGAGTTGGATGGCTTCGACGTTCGAATGTTGATGTAGTCTCTTCTCGTGCCGAGAGACGCAGTCTTGTATTATCTCCTTTACATACTTCAAGTCTAGGTCTGCATGAAGGTCATCATTCCTCTGGTACCATCTTGCATTTGTCATTGCACGAATAATAAGATTTTGTACTCGCTGGATAATCTGTTGATTTGAGGGTTTTGTACACCCCAAAGTTCAGCACCATATGTCCAAATAGGCCTAATTACTGATATGTACAACAATCTCTTGTGGTACAAGGCCAACTGAGATTTTCGTCCCATCAGCCAATACAAATCACGCAGTTTTTGTTTGATTTGCTCTGCTTTCTTACATACATGATGCTTCCACGTAAGGCGTTCATCAAGATGCATTCCAAGATATTTAGCAGATTTACTCTGTGGAATTCGTTTATTATTAAGATACACCCCATAACTTGGATCTATGTACCGCAATGAAAATGTCACTTGAGTAGACTTTAGTTCGTTGACTTTAATTTTCCAGTCTTCTGTCCACTGTGTTATGTGATTTAATGCTGTCTGAAGATTTGCTGTCGCTTCAGCTTGGGATTTACTTACAGCCATTATCACAGTATCATCGGCAAATGTAGCAATTGTGGTTGGGACCAGATAAAGAATAGGTCCCAGAACACTACCTTGTTGACTCCTGCTTTTATTGAGTAGAGAGCTGATTCAGATTCTTCGGCCATTACTCTAAATTTCCTGTTTGTAAGGTACGATTGAAGTAGTCGGCAATAATTCCCCGGCAACATCCTGCTAAGTTTGAAAACAAGCTTCTCGTGCCATACTTTATCAAAAGCCTGTTGAATATTGTAACATAATTGAAAGTTTTAAAAACTAGGTGAGTGATACTTTTTAATACCAAATTCAAAATTCAACCAGTGACTTAAATCATCAGATTTGAGGACACAAATAATAAAAAAAATTATAAACCTTTTTTATAATCAGTGAAAATTTACAGATGGTTTTCAAACCAAAATAGCCTAAAACTAAAGTCATCATTTTATTTTGTTGTTATTCATAAATCACGTTAAATCTTTCACCCGCATTATACATCTAGTTACTCAGTAAAATGAAATGTTAGCATAGGCTTTAGAATTTATTTGTAAAATTCCATAAGTAGTTCTTTTTAATAACGTTAAGTGATTCTGTATGTGAAAGCTAGCCGCGGCACAAACTGAACAGTGAACCTGAGATTTGTAATATTATAAAATAAAATAAATCAATATTTTTGTAAATCACACTAATAGCATACGTTCGATATAGTTTATATATATATATATATATATATATATATATATATATATATATATATATATATATATATATATATGTGTGTATATATATATATATATATATATATATATATATATATATATATATATATATATATATATATATATATATATATATATATATATATATTATTATTATTATTCATCCGGATCACCCACTTTGGGGTACGCCAAATCAATTACTTTGATGTGCGTCAGCTGCCTTCCGCTGTATCCAATACTGCTTCATTCTATCCGAGGCTGCCTTCCTTCTTTCATCCGAGACTGCCCCGCCCCTTTTAGATGTTGGTTTTTCTTGGAACCTTAGATTTTCATTATATAAAAGTTTTCGCAGTTTAAGTACATCGTCAATCATCTCATCTGATATCGCCAGCTCAGCTAAGTCCTCCTGGACCCGCCTGAACCAATTACTCTTCGTTTTCCGATTATTATTATTATTATTATTATTATTATTATTATTATTATTATCTGCGTATAGACCCTGTTGGATCACGCAAAGCACTCCGACTCATGTCTTGTTCCTTCTAATCCTCCACACCTCCCTCATCCTGTCCGCATGGATCCTCTTCTGCTCCTTTGTCCATTTTACCCCTGCTCTCTTTGGGATTTCATTCTCTGGGACCTTCCAACCGAGCATCTTTCTCCTGTATGCGTTCCTGTCTTCAACGTCTGTTGAGTCTATTTCTGCGTCATGTAGGTCTATTCTGACTTATGCGATCCACGACGTTGTTGATTTGACACCTTGTATATACTTAAGGATTCTGTTTTATATATATATATATATATATATATATATATATATATATATATATATATATATATTGGAAGTACGAAATATACCCGACATCAAATTCATTTTAGTATTTAAATGGAATTTCAAAATTTCAAATGTTAATTCATTCAGAATTTATCGCTAATTTCCATTGTGAAATGAGATTTTCAAAACAAAATTTAACTAAAGAAATTATAACTTCTCGAAGTTTGAGTGACCTCCATTTTGAATGGACTTTCCTGAGTAAAACTTGACACAGATATTGACAATTGTGCGCAAACTTTAAATTATATTTGAATTAAAATGCAGCTTTATACAGATTTTATTGTTAACTCGATATTTTTTATTTGTAATAGATAAAGGTTTAGATTTTGTTTCAGATTTGTAATAACCGCCATTTTGAAACTGTTAAACAGATTTCGCTAGATAGTTTGTTCAAACAATTACCAAAAACTGATTTACGTCCAAAGTTTGGATCAAATCGGACCAAAATTTCAAACACTAAATTGTTAACAAAAATATTTATTTTTTTTTTATTTTTCTTCCTTAACGTTTGTATTTTATGAGAATTAGGTTTAGACTAATAAGGACGAGTGATCTGGGTTAACGGTAAGAAGTCCTGCTTATATATATATATATATATATATATATATATATATATATATATATATATATATATATATATATATATATATATATATATAAACCAGTGTTACTAAATTTGTTGTGTTATTTGAAATACCAATTATTTTATTGCAATTCAGTAATTGTTTTGTCTTCTAGCGCCAAGTACGGTAAACTTTAGAATTATTTATGTTTAGAGGAAATATTGTAAAATTGATACAAACTACATTTGCCTCGTATGTTATTAGCCTTACACAAGTGTCAGCGAATTGCGTTGATTAGATTGAAGGGGCGCTCACAGTTATGATCTGAACAAACACTTTTAACATTTAATATTTCATGAACATTCACGTTTTGAAAAAGTTACTGTAATAAACACTACCATTTTAAATACAAAATATTTTATGATGTATAAAAATTGATATTTTTCTGCAGAAAAGCTTTAAAGTGCTTCAACGAATTTGCGTTCGTTTCATTTCAAAATTTATGTTTTGAACCAATCCTTGCGTAAAAGTGAACCTTAAAGTTTTTGGAAAACTTAAAAGGGGTTTTCTGTTTTTCTTCAAATTATACAGTAACGGAAGAATTCTGATTATTTTTTTAATCGAAAAAACTTAAAATAAAAAAAAATTGTTACCTATCGGTCGTCCTCTGCCAACTCTCATAACGTGTTGGCAACTCTACAAACGTTTGTCCTACTCAACAGATTATTATGAAATTTATTCATTGCTCGCGTGTACTGGCTCTCAATTTTTATCCGTTTTGGTATTTGCTTGTTCGAATTAGTTTAACCGTTTCAAACGTTTGGCCATTCGAAATCTTTCTTTGAAGATCTTCTTGAAAAACTGACATCAACGTAATTAGCGTTAAAATTTATATAAAGTACAGCTGGTTTCTAGAACATTTATCTAATGCTTCAATAGTAAATTATCACTATTGTTAGCTTATTATAATAGTTAATTACCTTTTTCGTGTGGTTTTAGAAAATATTTTATCAATAACTAGCATTACCCGTCGCAGCTTCGCCCACGAAACTTAAACTGTTTCAGTAATGTAATAATTTATAAACATAAAAAAATATATTAATAAAAGCGTGATCATATAAACTCGTGATTATTTTACAGTAAATATGAAAAAATATTATAACCTGAATATGTTGTTTTAATGTCTTCAAACGTGTTCCATTCGAATTTAAGAAAATCTGATAAAAAATATTTTTCTCCAATACAAACATTTATACCTCTTTTATATTTTTGTCCTTTTAGGGGATGAATTCAGGAGGAAAATGCTGAATTACGTGTATCATATTTTGTGTTTTAGAATATTTTGTTAACTTTAAAGAAAATCCAATAAAAAATATTTTTCTAAAATGAAAACACTCTTTTTTTCTCTAATTATACCTCTATTTTACATTTATATTTTTTAGGGAATGAATTCGGAAAAATGTTGAAATATGTTTTATTATTTGTGTTTCATAGCATATTTTAGAATATACGATCCAAAAAAAAATTTTTTCAATGCAAAATTGTATATTACCCTTTTACATTTCTCTCTCTTTTCAATCTATTTTTGGGAATAAGTCAAAAATATATTTCATGACTTATATTTAAGAGTGACTATGTTACGTTTTAAGGTCAGACAAAAACATATTTTTTTCAGTAAAAATTGTTGTACCTCATTTTTACCTCTTTAGGGGTTTAATACTGGAAAATCGTTTTTCAGTGCACCCTTACATGTGGTGGTAACCCTGAAAATTTGAAATCTTTAGCTACTATAATCTCGGCTATACGTTGATTATTAAAGTTGGACGAAGTAAGTAGTTTAATGGCGTTCAAATCAAATTTTGCATAATCCTTTCTTAATGCATCTCGACATTGTCGTAAGAAGGTACCCAGAAAGTTTCAAGTCGCTAAGGTAAAATAGTTTTGGCTCTGCGTTGATTATGAATCAGTCAGTCAGTCAGGAATTCTTCTTTTATATATTAAGATGAAGTCCAACTAACCCTCAAAATTTTAAATCAATATAAATTAGAGAAACTTGGCTGTTTTCAAACGTATGTTCAATATATTACTTACTTTTTAGGTTATGTTCACTGTTTATTTTTCAGTTGCCGTAGTTACACTGTTCGGATTGTGCTTTAACTTTTCAAAATAATGTAGACTAATAATTTTTTTGGGAAAAGTAGCAGTTGTGGGGGGACCGATACTTCGAAATTAGACTTAAAATGTAATTTTCTTTACTGAACTTAAGCCTAACCTTGAATTAGTCATCCAAAAAATAATTAAAAGAAATAAAGTTCTAATAACCCAATTTTTTCTGTTAATTCTTCATCTGTTATCATAATTGTTATACTTAATGCAGATAAAGCTTAAAATCAATTTAATCTGTTACGGCAAATAAATAATTTGGAGAAAAAATTTGGTGAACACCAAAATATAATTATTAAAATTTATATATTAAAATAAAAATCATATGGAATATTTACCTAAACACTATTTTGAAACTATAGTTAAAGCATATTTAAAATAAAATAAATTAGCTCAACAAATGTCAGAACGATACTTCGACAACGTTGTTAATATTGTAAAATGAAATAGTAATAATTATATATCTATAATTAAAATATTTAATGACCGATATTGTGATGTTAAATTAATAACAGTTTAATCACCGGTTAACAGGTAATGGTTGTTTTAGAAACTGAAATTAATTAGTGAATGATTAAGCGTGATGATGGATTAATTTAATGACTGTTCTAGAAACCGGCTGTTAGTATTATATTAAATTTCAATGGAATTTAAAAATTTTAAATGCCAATTAATATGATTTTAAAAAAAGTTTAAGATAAAAAAGATTGTTGCGATATATTTTTTAAGAAAATTCGCTTCCATCACGTCGAGACAGCTGCGTGATATTTCGTCCTTTATAAGTTCGAGCTTAGTTGGTTTAAAATTATTGTGTTAAGTAATAAAAATATTAAAAAATGATAATTTCTGCGAATGGCCTTATCTTTGTATTCTATTTATCCGAAGAAAAATTGTCAAATTTATACTTATGTTGCAGTTAAGGGCTTTGATGGTTTTTGTATAATTTGGTTTTGTACTTATAGAAACCTTTTTGTTATTTACAGGCTCAGTTTGTAACTACAAAGGAAAACCTTTGCGTTGAATATAAAAAAGCTGACACTGCGCCTAAAATATTGTCCCCAAACCGCGCGACAAAACAATGCGCCGTAACAATACTTAATATGCACAAAGAATATGTATTCCAAGCTCGTGTGTTTTGGCGGTCGTTTGACCTTTCGATATTGTTACAAGGTGACTTACGTAATATTTCAATACGGTTTGTTTACTTAACTGCTTACAGTGTATTAAATTTCAGTTTAAATATATTAGCGTTTTCTATCAATATCCCACAACTTTTAATATGGAATTACATGTGCTTTTTTTGTTAAATTCTAACTAGTTTTATAAGTTTTGTACATTGTTACGTGATTTATTCAACTGTGTATTACAATGTCATAAGTCATTGTTAAATTGGTGCATAATGTCAATGTTACATAATAAAGTAGGTTATGTTGAATAGTGACACATTCCACAAGTAATTGTCGCTATGCAAATTCTTTTCATTCATATATCTTTGCTGACGTATGTCGCAACAATACTTGTCAATAAAATAATTGATCGCCTTAAAAAAAATATGAACTATTTTTATAGCAAAATAAAACATTTTGAATGAAATTATTGAATCTTTTTTAAATTTCTTTTCTTGTCAGAGCCAAATAAGTCCAAATTGTTCTGAGCAGAATTTTGTAAATTGTTACTTTTTTTATGTAGAGATAAAACGAAACTAGAATTTTTAAGTCGCTAGAGAAGTTTGAGTCTACAATTTAAAACTAGACGCTTTGTTTTTACGTAATGGCTCCATGACGAAATTAGAATTTTTAAGTCGCTAGAGAAGTTTGAGTGTACAATTTAAAACTAGACGCTTTGTTTTTACGTTATGGCTCCATGACGAAATTAGATTTTTAAGTCGCTAGAGAAAGTAAAACGCTAGAGATGTAAAATTTAAAATTAGACGCTTTGTTTTTTAAATTAGAATTTTTAAGTGTACAATTTAAAACTAGACGCTTTGTTTTTACGTTATGGCTCCATGACGAAATTAGAATTTTTTAAGTCGCTAGAGAAGTTTGAGTGTACAATTTAAAACTAGACGCTTTGTTTTTACGTTATGGCTCCATGACGAAATTAGAATTTTTAAGTCGCTTGAGTAGAAGTTTGAGTGTACAATTTAAAACTAGACGCTTTGTACAATTTTACGTTATGGCTCCATGACGAAATTAGAATTTTTAAGTCGCTAGAGAAGTTTGAGGTACAATTTAAAACTAGACGCTTTGTTTTTACGTTATGGCTCCATGACGAAATTAGAATTTTTAAGTCGCTAGAGAAGTTTGAGTGTACAATTTAAAACTAGACGCTTTGTTTTTACGTTATTTCCATGACGAAATTAGAATTTTTAAGTCGCTAGAGAAGTTTGAGTGTACAATTTAAAACTAGACGCAATTTTGTTTTTACGTTATGGCTCCATGACGAAATTAGAATTTTAAAGTCGCTAGAGAAGTTTGAGTGTACAATTTAAAACTAGACGCTTTGTTTTTACGTAATGGCTCCATGACGAAATTAGAATTTTTAAGTCGCTAGAGAAGTTTGAGTGTACAATTTAAAACTAGACGCTTTGTTTTTACGTTATGGATCCATGACGAAATTAAATTTTTAAGTCGCTAAAGAAGTTTGAGTGTACAATTTAAAACTAGACGCTTTGTTTTTACGTTATGGATCCATGACGAAATTAGAATTTTTAAGTCGCTAGAGAAGTTTGAGTGTACAATTTAAAACTAGACGCTTTGTTTTTACGTTATGGCTCCATGACGAAATTAGAATTTTAAAGTCGCTAGAGAAGTTTGAGTGTACAATTTAAAACTAGACGCTTTGTTTTTTATGGCTCCATGACGAAATTAGAATTTTTAAGTCGCTAGAGAAGTTTGAGTGTACAATTTAAAACTAGACGCTTTGTTTTTGATGGCTCCATGACGAAATTAGAATTTTTAAGTCGCTAGAGAAGTTTGAGTGTACAATTTAAAACTAGACGCTTTGTTTTTACGTTATGGATCCATGACGAAATTAGAATTTTTAAGTCGCTAGAGAAGTTTGAGTGTACAATTTAAAACTAGACGCTTTGTTTTTACGTTATGGCTCCATGACGAAATTAGAATTTTAAAATTAAACGCCAGAGAAGTTTGTACAATTTAAAACTAGACGCTTTGTTTTTACGCTACGAAATTAGAATTTTAAAGTTTGAGGTACAATTTAAAACTAGACGCTTTGTTTTTACGTTATGGCTCCATGACGAAATTAGAATTTTTAAGTCGCTAGAGAAGTTTGAGTGTACAATTTAAAACTAGACGCTTTGTTTTTACGTTATGGCTCCATGACGAAATTAGAATTTTTAAGTCGCTAGAGAAGTTTGAGTGTACAATTTAAAACTAGACGCTTTGTTTTTACGTTATGGCTCCATGACGAAATTAGAATTTTTAAGTCGCTAGAGAAGTTTGAGTGTACAATTTAAAACTAGACGCTTTGTTTTTACGTTATGGCTCCATGACGAAATTAGAATTTTTAAGTCGCTAAAGAAGTTTGAGTGTACAATTTAAAACTAGACGCTTTGTTTTTACGTTATGGATCCATGACGAAATTAGAATTTTTAAGTCGCTAGAGAAGTTTGAGTGTACAATTTAAAACTAGACGCTTTGTTTTTACGTTATGGCTCCATGACATGACGTACAATTTAAAACTAGACGCTTTGTTTTTACGTTATGGATCCATGACGAAATTAGAATTTTTAAGTCGCTAAAGAAGAGAAGTTTGAGTTATGGATCCATGACGAAATTAGAATTTTTAAGTCGCTAGAGAAGTTTGAGTGTACAATTTTAGAAAACTAGACGCTTTACAATTTAAAACTTTTTACGTTATGGCTCCATGACGAAATTAAATTAGAAGTTTGAGTGTTTTAAAACTAAGTCGCTATGAGAAGTTTGAGTTTGAGTACAATTTAAAACTAGACGCTTTGTTTTTACGTTATGGCTCCATGACGAAAGTTAGAGAAGTTTGAGTGTAATTTAAAAAGTTTTTACGTTATGGCTCCATGACGAAATTAGAATTTTTAAGTCGCTAAAGAAGTTTGAGTAAAACTAGACGCTTTGTTTTTACGTTATGGCTCCATGACGAAATTAGAATTTTTTAAGTCGCTAGAGAAGTTTGAGTGTACAATTTAAAACTAGACGCTTTGTTTTTACGTTATGGCTCCATGACGAAATTAGAATTTTTAAGTCGCTAGAGAAGTTTGAGTGTACAATTTAAAACTAGACGCTTTGTTTTTACGTTATGGCTCCATGACGAAATTAGAATTTTTAAGTCGCTAGAGAAGTTTGAGTGTACAATTTAAAACTAGACGCTTTGTTTTTACGTAATGGCTCCATGACGAAATTGTTTTAAAGTCGCTAGAGTTTGAAGTTTGAGTGTTATTTTTGCTTTGTTTTTACGTTATGGCTCCATGACGAAATTAGAATTTTTAAGTCGCTAGAGAAGTTTGAGTGTACAATTTAAAACTAGACGCTTTTTTTTTACGTTATGGCTCCATGACGAAATTAGAAAATTAGAAGTGTACAATTAAAGTCGCTAGAGAAGAATTTTTTTGAGTTTGAGTACAATTTAAAACTAGACGCTTTGTTTTTACGTAATGGCTCCATGACGAAATTAGAACATTAAAGTCGCTAGAGAAGTTTGAGTGTACAATTTAAAACTAGACGCTTTGTTTTTACGTTATGGCTCCATGACGAAATTAGAATTTTTAAGTCGCTAGAGAAGTTTGAGTGTACAATTTAAAACTAGACGCTTTGTTTTTACGTTATGGCTCCATGACGAAATTAGAATTTTTAAGTCGCTAGAGAAGTTTGAGTCTACAATTTAAAACTAGACGCTTTGTTTTTACGTTATGGCTCCATGACGAAATTAGAATTTTTAAGTCGCTAGAGAAGTTTGAGTCTACAATTTAAAACTAGACGCTTTGTTTTTACGTTATGGCTCCATGACGAAATTAGAACATTAAAGTCGCTAGAGAAGTTTGAGTCTACAATTTAAAACTAGATGCTTTGTTTTACGTAATGGCTCCATGACGAAATTAGAATTTTTAAGTCGCTAGAGAGGTTTGAGTGTACAATTTAAAACTAGACGCTTTGTTTTTACGTTATGGCTCCATGACGAAATTAGAACATTAAAGTCGCTAGAGAAGTTTGAGTCTACAATTTAAAACTAGACGCTTTGTTTTTACGTTATGGCTCCATGACGAAATTAGAACATTAAAGTCGCTAGAGAAGTTTGAGTCTACAATTTAAAACTAGATGCTTTGTTTTACGTAATGGCTCCATGACGAAATTAGAATTTTTAAGTCGCTAAAGAGGTTTGAGTGTACAATTTAAAACTAGACGCTTTGTTTTTACGTAATGGCTCCATGACGAAATTAGAATTTTTAAGTCGCTAGAGAAGTTTGAGTGTACAATTTAAAACTATACGCTTTGTTTTTACGTTATGGCTCCATGCATTTACTTTATTGTCTTGATGCATTGGTGTTATTTAAATGCACAAACGGGTTTGTTTTACTTAGAGTAAAGGTGACACGATATAATTTTGCTGGATTTATTTTTATTTTGCAATTTTTGAATCGAGAGTATGAATTTATCAATATGATTTTGAAGATTTAATGTTACTTCTTCTGGTGTGTCACGTGAGGGTAGTTACTGTATCAGCTCAACTAGCGATGACTTTTTTTTTTAACCAATATCAACGAAGTTTATACGAAACGTTTAGATTTGAAATTTTAACTTCTTTTATTTTAAACTAGCTGTTACCCGTTGCGGCTTTGCCTGCAATTATAATGTGGGCAATAAAATTTATAGTCTATTTTCAAAATCAGAATACTATTTCATTTTAATATATTTCTATATACAATATTATACGATTTATGTTTTTCGGCCAAGACATATAAATTTTTGCTACTCGATACTCTAAAACAGGGTCCTGTCATATTTTAATAAAATACAGTATTATTAAAAAGTCACTATTATACAATTAAACTGGAATAGTATTGTGTTTATCTCATGTACTTAAAGCGTGTTCACACCAAATTTAATCTCAGTTGGTCCAGTAGTTAAAGTGTGATTGAAGAACAAACAAATAAACAAAAACAAACTTTCAGAAATATAATATGATTAGCTGTTACCAGTAACGGCTTTGCTGGTAACAATCATAATACACATTAAAGATCACGCATAACCGTGTTAGGACCAACAACCGTGTCTGTTAGGTTAGGTGTTTTTTTTAATGGTTTTTTTAACGCATCACCGTGTTAAGCCTAACAATCGTGTTAGTTAAGTTATGAAGTAATTTTTTAAAAAAATTAAGCTTTTTTCTTGAATCACCGTATTAGATTAGGGTATGGAGTAGGCCCTACCCTTTTTATAAAATAAATAAAGGTTTTTTTAATGCATCACCGTGTTAGATAAGTTATGGAGTACTCTTTAAAAAAAATTAAGGTTTTTTCCTGCATCACCGTATTAGGCCCAAAAACCGTGTCAGGTTTGGAGTACTCTTTTTAAAAAAATAAATAAAGGTTTCTTAATGCATCACCGCGTTAGGCCTAACAACTATGTCAGTTAAGGTTTTGAGTACTCTTTAAAAAAAAAATAAAGTTTTTTTTTACATCACCGTGATAGGCCCAACAACCGTGTCAGTTAGGATACGTAGTATTCTTTAAAAAATATAAAACACATTCGTGTTAGCCTAACAACCGTGTCTGTTAGTATATGTAGTATTCTTTAAAAAAATATAAAGGTTTTCTTACGCACCACCGTGTCAGGCCTAACAACCGTCTCAGTTAGGATATGTAGCCTAGTATTCTTTAAAAAAATGGGTTTCTTATCACCCAAACCCGTGTTAGACGTATTTTTATTGTTTTACCGATTTACAACACGTTACCGATTTTCGCCGGGTAGCAATTTTGAGGTTATGTGTTTCACTTTTATTTTCGATTTTTATCGTATTTCTCGTGCTTTCATATTTTGGATTCTTGCTTTTGGGCACATAATAAAGCATTTTAGTAACAAAAATATCGAAAAATCCAGGATATGCTACACTGAATATTTACCATTTTTTCATATAATGTAATCACACAAATATAGGCACAGTAATATTTTAAATTAATTACAAATACACAGTAATTGTAATATTACAAATGACACTCTGCGTAGGGATTTTTTTTACATTTAATATTGAAAATTCAACACAAATTAACAAATTAGTCAGTTTTGAAAAAAATTTCAACTAAAATAATTGAAAATGTTACATTAAAAGCAATAATTTTGCAATAAATAAAACACAGATTAAGATTTGTAAAATGGGATTAGATCTATGTTCATCTCTGGTGCCTAAATATCATGTCCAGTAAACAGTAATTAAACCTAACTACAGTTAACACATGTCACAAAACTAAATACCAATAATTATTTTGGGTTGGATAAGTAGTATAATGACGTTTTTTAAAACGGGAATGAGCCTATGGGTATCTCAGATACTTAAACCATATTCGTACCAAATTTCATCTCAATTGGACCAGTGGTTAAAGCGTGATTGAATAACAAACAAACACACAAACTTTCAGAAATATAATATGAAATAAGATATCCGTTGAACTATTGAATCCAAACAGCAGCTGTACGATTATAGCTTCGATATTTGCCATTGACATTTCTTGTGTAAAACCACAATCAAAAACCGGAACAGAATTTCTTGGTCATTATGGTTTATAGTTTTTATTTAGGCATCATTGGAAACAGACGTCCTAGAGTAAAACGGGAAAAGTTAGTGCTGACACAATTGTAGTTTATTGTTTTGTGAAATGTGTTTTTATTTAAAAAATAAAAATGTTTATCATAATTGTGACACAAGGATTTCAATTTAGTTTTCTGGTAAAATTCAATGTTTTTTTTTATTTTTCAAAGTTCATGGTACAAATTTACTTAACTATCTTTTTAATTTTGTGTTTATTTCGTAATTTTTAAAATTTGACCTTCTGACAGTACAATTACGGGTAATATAAAAGTGTTTTTTATTTAACCTAGTAATTATTACATTAATATTTTACGTGCGTTTTGTGTTAATTTAAATGTACTTTTTTTCTGTTTCAGAAGCAACATAAAACCCCCAGTGGGCGATAATGTTAATTGGCAGAGAATTATGTAAGTACAAGAATCGTGACAGTGGGTTGTTCAAAAAAAAAAAAATATGTTTCGTAAAACGTATACACTTGTATTTACAAGTAACTGTTTTGTTTTGCAAACTACAAACGTTTTATAAAATTACAAGCTTTTAAATTGCATTACAAATTACACACAATAATTACCGATATATTTTATAACTTTTATCGCTATTTGTTTCGCAAAGCGTACAATTCGAGAACTTAACTCGTAAAATGAGTTTTGTTTTTATTAAGTAAATCATTTTACGTGTCACTAATAGGCCTATACTTTGTTAGTCAAATTTTTTGGACACTCCAATAACTTTTTCAAGTAATGGAGACAAACCAAACTCACGAAATTTTTATAAGCGATAAAGATGCAATTTTCAGTGAATGGGGCAACTTTGCCTCCGCCTCGAAATAGGGCGCCTAATAATTTTTAAACGTAAATCCAAATCGAGAGATGGCAGCCTATTAACTGATTCTAAAATCTTTGTATTATTTTCGATAAAATAATATTTATTTAACAACTTAACACACACACATTTTTCACTTAACTCCAGTAAAAAAATGCAAAAAAATTGTATATCTATGGTCAGTATTAGCCAGAAATTTGAGAAATGACAAAAATGCTCATCTAATAACAATATTTTTAAGTACTCAGTGTGTTTAGGCTGGCCAGAGTTGTTTACTTGCTGATTTAAAAGTTCACCTTTTGGGTTTGACTTTTTCTTAATTGCCACCATTTTGGGTAAGACTGAGATAAAGATCTTTAGTATTCTCTTAACAAGAACTTTAAAATGAGGTGTCATTCGATTTAGCTGAAGATTCCTCTTAAATCTTCAGTTTTGAAGTTGTCACAGACACTAAAAAGGCCTTTATGCCTAATAAACACTTCATTAATTTGTTTTTTATCCAGTAAACAGTGAAACATTATTCGGATGTCCCCTCTCACATTTCACTAAACCTATATATTCATTATTACGTAATAGGTTCATATAACTATTTTTAGGTCATTTCATCGAGCTTTGTTGAATTTTACCTCACAATGATTTTTAGAGTTGAACACAACGTACTAATTTATGTAACTTGCCTAAAATATCGCTTTTGTAATGTTTTGAAAACCTAAAATAACAGTCTACACTTATTGTAAGCTTTCTTGTACACTGAAGTCGCAGCGGTGTTGGCCAAAAATAAACTAGTTCGACTGGAGAACAATTATTTCGAAATGTAACCTAAACTAATTACGAGAAAACAATAAGTAGTCTCATTGTTTACAATTGGGCCTACTCCCGTTTAGTTAATGGTTAGGCTTACAGATCTTGACTGGAATTAGGCCAAAGTAAACAATTTCTTGAAATAAAGCATTTTATAGGTTACTTGATACAAATTCAAATCTGTAGTTATTAAGAAATGAATAATTTATACTCAAGTACTAATGCGTTATGTGGCCTAATATTATAGGCCTTACAGCCGACTTCTGGGAGATTTATTTCATACTCGAGTAGTAAATACTTGAGGTTAAGATAATATCTAACCTCCAATTAACTTCAATAATTTAAAAAAAAAGAGATTATTTGTAGAAAAATTACTATTTTCATACATTTGATCAGCTGATTGACATTTGATTACTGACTGTGATTTTAGGTTATGTTGACTCTATATTTTCCGTAGCTGTTATAGTCTGCGGGAGAAATAGAAGTCCCGTTTGTTTATAGTTGGCCGGATCCCACCTATTTCCTCCCGAGCAAGTTGTGGTGTCTTGTGCTGTTGGTAAGGTGCTGTGTAGTTAGTTGTTTAGTAGTCCTCCTCGATGTTCTGCCAAACGATTTTCGATCTGTATTTATTCTTGAAATTATAATTTCACCATAATTTCTCAGAATTCCATCGTTAAAACTAGAAAAGTAACGCACCAATCAGAATAAAACTTTGTGCGATGTGATGCACCGGGGCATAAATGTATAGTGGTGGGGCAGAAAACACCAAACTGTTAAAAAAAACTGCTTTTCTATAAAGGGACACACAAGCTGCTTTTTCAAACGGAAACAAGCAGTTGGATTTGGACTGGTGTATGATTTGTTAAACAAGGAAAGGACTTTCCCCACTACCACACCCACGTTCTATTCGAACGTTGCCGCAAGCGCTAAAACTGTTTTCCTGCTAACTGCTTTTCTTCTACCTGCTTTTATGCTTTTTCCCTTTATTTCAAAGTTGCTTGTTGCTTGTAGTGAAGTAAGAACTGTTTGGTCAATGTCAACGTTTATTTTGTTGCGAGTTGTCACATTTTGTAACAGTTTGTTGACATTTTTTTTATATTTATTATCAATTTTTTAATCAACTAAAATTATTCTAAATCGTTTGCATTTTGGTAAATAGCAGAAACGCCCACCTCTACTAGCGTAGTATAGACCCGAGATACACGTACACTGTTAACCAATCGGAAGTGAGTTTTGGTCGACGGCAGTGAATTAGGTTTCGCAGGCTAAGTCTCTTTCAAGCCGGAAGAGAAGTACTTGAATTTTTAGCGTGGTTATTTTGGTATTAGTAAGCGGAAGTAAGTTGTGTAACTCAGTTCCTAAATTGTTTAGGCGATGGCATAGTTACATTGTTACCGTTTACATTGTGCTATACATTTTTGAGTATCAAAAAAAAAAGTAATTAATAAAGCAGCAACACACTATAGTCTAACCCACGAAAGAAAACACTTGAGTTTAGGACGTTACAACGTTCCAGTCGGTTACTGTACAGAAATTTCAGATAAATAAGTTCTTTTGTCTAAAAATCTATATTAATCCATTAATATATTTTCAAACTTCAGTTTTATATTTCAATAAATTTACCGAAAACACTATTTTCACGCAGTTTTTCTACAATTAGCTACGTTGAAGGTTCATAACTTTGTCAATTTTTGCTTCATAACAGTACTTAGAGTATAGTTTGTGTGTGTGTGTGTGTGTGTGTGTGTGTGTGTGTGTGTGTGTGTGTGTGTGTGTGTGTGTGTGTGTGTGTGTGTTAATTTTTTTTTTAACGTTCGACTATTGTGCACACTTGGGCTAATGCAGACGATGGGGTGATTTATAGCGTATGAAAATGCCAAGCCCTGGCCGGGAATCGAACTCGGGTCCTCGGGTGAAAGCCCAGTACACTATCAACTAGACCACCGAGGCGGCTATATCTTTATTAATGTTTCTACTGAATTTGAGATATTTTAGACAAAAATTGAATTATGGTGAATTTCTTTTTAAAAAGTGCTAATTTTAATACCAGCAGCTTCATTGAAATAATTCTTTAAAACAGACGCCTGTAATTTTACAACAATGTTATGAAGACGTTTACGTTCAATCAGATTTATAATTATTTGTAATGAGTAAACGTAAAATGAATTAAACGTAGTTTGATTATAACACAGCCCGCCAGGAGTACAGTCACGTGGCACGCACTATAGGCCTCTGGATTTCTTCATAAATACGAATAATAGGCCTATAGAACAGCTTCTTTGCAATTTAAAAAACATTTATAAATTACGTATATTATATACGTAACATCAAGAATATAACTCACGGTAAAGACAATGTTTTTACGCATGGTGTACAAAATAAAAATGCAAAGATCGTGATTGGGTTTTGTATATGATATAGTAATAAACAACTCAGAAATCGTTTACATAAATACCCCATCGCTTAACCTTATCAAATAATGTGTATCCAACAGCTTGTGATAAGTGGTGTTTAGATAATCTCTCTTGTAATCTGGAAGAACATTACGCAGTTTTCAATCAGTGTATCTCCCAATAATGTATTATGGTGCAGTTTCTTTATGTCTTGAGTGTTGAGATTTCTCGAAGTTTCTAGTTTAGTGTTGTGTGTTTGGAAAAACAGTTGAATGTAAATTGAAACGGTTTTGAAAAAAGTTTCCGTTTTTGTAAAGTAATTATATCGCAAATTTTGGGCATTAGGGCTTTATATTGTTTATGTGCATATAAACAATATATACCTATATACAATATAACAATATATACAATATATAAACAATCAATAATGTTTATCTAGTTGGCTGATTTTCTTGAAAAAAATGGAAGATTTTGAAAGTGAAAATTCGAATAAAAAAGATGCTACAAGAATTAATTCAACTTTTAGAATGTATGTATCGAGAATTGGATCCTATTTTCAAAAAGAAAAAATCACGGTGGTCCCTTTTTTGTCTGCAGAACAAGTTGTGCAAAGAACAAGCGATGCTCTTGGCAGTAGGACTGTTCTTGAAATTACAAAACAAGCAGAGACGTCTGAAGACACCGTCACAACAGGGAAAACAAAATTAGAAGTACCGTCTAGAGGTGGACGTTTCTGCTATTTTTACAAAACGTCAACAAACTGTTTGTTGAGGATAAAAGCTGCTTTTTAAAACAGTTGGAAAAAACAGGTTTAGAAAACTGAAACTCAAAGTTGTATTAGCAGCTAAAACATAAAGCACATACTTTCAGTTTTCTAAGACTACTTTTTCATTCCCACTACCACCATGTCCTTAAATTGTTTTTGTATATAAAGCATTTAGAAAGGATAAAAATAATCCTTATAAGTGTAGTAATAATTAAATTACATTCTCAATACGTAATAATTATGTATGCCATTTTATATTTACAAAATGCAATGAATTTCTAATAGAAACATTCTTTTTTTACTTAAAAATTAAATAGTCCTTCGCATATTTACCAAAATGCAAACGATTTAGAATATTTTTAGTTGATTAAAAAATATTCATGATTGATAATAAATATAAAAAATATGTTTAAATAAAATTAGGCTCTGTATCTACAAAATGTGAGAGGTTGTTACTACAACTCGCAAGAAAATAGAGATAAACGTTGACATTGACCAAACAGTTCTTACTTCACTACAAGCAACAAGCAACTTTGGAATAAAGGGAAAAAGCATAAAAGCAGTTAGCAGGAAAACAGTTTTAGCGTTTGCGGCAACGTTCGAATAGGACAGTCCGTTCCTTGTTTAACAAATCATAACCAGTCCAAATCTTAAATAACTGCCAAATGTTTAAAATAGCAGTTTGTTTGTCGTTTATAGAAAAGCAGTTTTTTAACAGTTTGATGTTTTCTGCCCCACCACTAGTACCGTCACAAGCATCGACAAGTCCGATGTGAGCGTATACGGAGCATTACGAGAGAAAATAAACAATTTATACAGGAAAGTGGTGTGTTTATTGAGTCAAGGCAATCATTAATGAACGTTTTAAAAACAACGTTTTCGAATACAGACCGAATGATGGCAGACATTTTTATTAGAAAGGAATGACATTTCTTTCGTGAAAGAAAACATGAAAAGATTTGTCGTAAACATTAACGATTATGATTCAGGCGGATAACCTTACGCTGTGTTTTACGGTTGCGGAGTTTATGAATGAACTCGTTGTGCTATAGCAGAGCGCTTAATGTTAATGTCATTGTACTTGTTAAAAATTGAAACAGTCTGTAATAATGTGGACAGCTATAATTAATTACGTAATACAAAATCATAGAATATATATGTGTATATATATATATATATATATATGTGTGTGTGTGTGTGTGTGTGTGTGTGTGTGTGTGTGTGTGTGTGTGTGTGTGTGTGTGTGTGTGTGTGTGTGTGTGTGTGTGTGTGTGTGTGTGTGTGTATTAACAGCAGATTAATATACATTAATCTATCTGTATATAGATTAATATACAGAGTGTGTGTGCCCGAGATTAACAGAAGATGGATACAGGTTGCCGGAAGATTACAGAGAAGATGGACCGTTCAGGTATCGCCGTCACGAAAAATGAAAGTATATAAAACAAATCCACAGAGAAGATATTGAACCTGGCAGCAGATATCAGAAGAAGGAGGCTTCGGTTCTATGGACACATCAGTAGACTCCCAACAACGAGACTTGCCAACAGAATCCTTAAGTATGTACAAGGTGTCAAATCAACAACGTCGTGGATCGCACAAGTCAGAATATACCTCCATGACGCAAGAATAAACTCTACAGACGTTGAAGACAGGCACGCATACAGGAGAAAGATGCTCGGTTGGAAGGTCCCAGAGAATGAAATCCCAAAGAGAGCAGGGGTAAAATGGACGGAGGAGCGGAAGAGGATCCATGGGGACAGGATGAGGGAGGTGTGGAGGATTAGAAGGAACAATACATGAGTCGGAGTGCTCTGCGTGATCTAACAGGGTCTATACGCAAATAATAATAATAATAATATATATATATATATATATGTGTGTGTGTGTGTGTGTGTTTTGGACTTGAGCCTACCACCTCGGAAGTGCCAGAAACGATTTTCCAATTCAAAATCGTAGTGAATCGATAATTTGTTTTTCTATCCGTCTTTTGAAAATGTGATGAGACGAACGTTAAAGTCGCAAGTTGTAATCTAAGTAACTAACGTTAGCTTTTTCTGTAAGTACTTAACTGACCTGACAAGAAAAAACACAAACGAACTTTATCAGCTTCACAAAGCATATTGTGATTGGTGCTCATTTCAAGGCTCTTAGTTCACGTATCCTTTGAGAAAGATGATTTTGAAATTGAAATCCACTAAATATTTAGATGCGATCAATTAAAATCTTTGTAAAAAATTCTAAATAAAAACAAGTTACTGTTTTCCAGGATATTGGAGAACACAAAAATCAACACTGATCGTCTGTTAGTTTGGTTGGTTTGTTTTCTGAATTTATTATTTATTTGAATAAATTTTATTGCTTTAATATGAAATTTTGACAGTGAATTGACTAATAATTTTCCGTATATGATAAAATTCAGAAAAATCTTCTGTGTTAGTCTGAGAAATTGGATCGTTAGTTACACATACTTGACGGATGACTCCCAAGACACAGACAGGTACTGGTGCTGGTGTGTGTGCCCTGAGACTGGAGTTGAAGAAACTTATCACCCTGGGACTACCGTATTCCAGGCTGAAGTGATGCCATTAATGACTGTGTTCGGGAGAACTTGAATCGGGGCTTCAAGAAGACACGTATTCATATTCATACCGATAGTCAGGCAGCAATAAAAGCACTTGTTTTTACAGTCCAGTCCAAACTGGTCTGGGAGTTTCGGAAGAACCTCGAAGCTCTGTTCCTGGGAAACCGGGGCATAGGGGAGTTGAGGGTAATGAGGAGGCAGACCGACTGACTGGACTTGGATCTGCATTTGAGTTTATCGGACCTGAGGCTGGCTTTAGGGATCTCTATCGTTGGCCAGGTCTGCTGTTAATAGGTGGATTACTAATCAACACCAGGCAAGATGGGATAATCTTCATGGGCATTCCCATAGTAAACGTTTCTTTTAAGTAAAGTTCCTTTTGAAGAACTCAAAGGGGCAGATATCATGGGCAGAGCACAACTAAGGAGGATCATGGGGCTCATTACATGTCACTGTGGTCTAACTGGATAGGTATGTACCATGAAGAAACCGTGTGTAGGTTGTGAAGGAAGGAAGAGGAAACTGCAGGTCACATAATTTATGATTGTGAGACTCTTGCTAGTAGGAGGCTAGTGGTTTTGGTTTCCAAGACCCTAGGGATCTTCAGCAGAGTGAACTAGTCAGTGGGTTGCTGGAACTTATTAAGGGCACCAATCTGCTGAACTAGGTATTTTTAAGAGGTTTAGTTGCACAACAGGTCAGCTGATCGCAGTGCCTGGGGTTGTACTGTCCCTTCATCTAGTATCGAATCTAATCTAATCTACATATACTCCGAACGATTATTGATTTTCAAGTTTTACTACCGTATCGACTAACGCAATTATTGACTAGCGCGTTTATCTAAGAATTTTATTACATACTCATACGTGTTGTTTGAAAACCACTTGCATTTTTATTGCGCACAATGCCTAGCATTATGTAATAATTCATTCTATGCGTACAGTACAATGAACACATCGTCTGCACTGCATTGATATTCATCACAATACGGGTGTCAATTAAGGAAATGGTCAAGGCTCGTAATCCGTTTTAAACTTCGGCAACCTTCGGTTAAACTCGACCTCAAGTCGAATTGTTATCAAATGTGTAACAGTATCAGTCGGTAGCTTAAAAGCACGCCCCGTGTAGTGTAACCTGTGACACGTTATGCAGGCCTCTCGCTGCGTACATTAGTGGTTAGTGGTTGGAACCCGTTGTAGCTTCAGCGGTCGCTTGATTAATTAATGTTTTTATAATTAAATCTGTGTTATTAATTTTAAATAGTGTTCATAGTTAGGCTTACTATATACTGTATAGGTAGATGTTCTTTGCGATTAGGCAATCAAGTAAGTGAACGTTTATAGTACAGAATTAAACACGAGTAAAAGTAATTATTTTAACTTTTTTTTTGGTAAAATTAATTATTTTTTAAACTTACGTAATAACTTTATACGACATAAAAAAAATTACAAACCCGCGAAAAAAATAGACTAGCTGCACCTATTGAGAGGATTTAGACGTCCCTCGCGGTACCCGAGTCTAACACACACTTACACTTACAACACTACACTTACGATTTTAACTTTTTACACTCACACTTACATTTAGGGAGGCGATAATAGCCTCAATGAGCTTTTCGCCTTAAAATAAAAAAAAATTACAAATTTAAAATGTTAGGCCTAATTTTTAAAGAGAATAATTCGTAATGGAATATTACGAGAGAATTTCATAACGGAACAAAAAAACATTTTGTTTGTAATTTTTAAAATTAAGAAAACATTTCAAAATTATTACAATTTGACGCCGTATCTACTCAAAAAAACGGAAATTTTCTAAAATAAAAAAAGAAGTTTAAAATTGTTATAGCAAAATTTGTTTTATAGCTCAGAAAACGTTTTCTGTTTCGTGTTTGTTTGTAAAACAATTCTGTGAATGTACAGCCTACATCTGTTTTAATTGTCACACCATTTTTGTAAAATTTGAGTTTCATCACTTAGAAAGAGGACCACAATGCATTAATGCGTTCGGGAACACACAAAATTTCTAAAAAATTGCAATTTATGTAAACATGCATATATGTTGTAATTATTGGACTATCAATGAAGTTGCATATACCTTTCATGGTTTCATATTTAGCCTACCTTTTTTTTAAGTTAATAATTAATGTCAGTCTTGACGACTTTAAAATAGTCGGGAGATCGACGTTAACACATGGAAACAGTCAACGGTAGTAGCTAGACTCTAACCTAAGTCATGTTACCTTACCAACTGAGCAACGTGCTATCCTTTATGTATGGTCTACATTTAACCTTAGTAGGTCAAAATGGTATAATTTGTCTCATGTTTTTAAATTAACATTTTAGTTTGTTTAAAATACACCATCCCGTATTTTTCCCCTTTAAATCAGTACAAGTTTCTTATTTATCATGCTTTTTTGCCTATTTTTGGAATATTTTCTTTATTTTTGTCAAATGTATAGATACGATATAAAAGTACAAGGCTAATTTTTATGAATTCCTAACAACCTTTGACGTATGGAATTATTGTTTAGCTTTTTTGCGCACAAATTAATCCGTTAAGTGTTTTGAAGAAAAAATGCGTGCTCACAATGAGGTTTTTGTAGGCCTATTTAGCTGCCTCGGTGGCCTAGTTGATAGCGTACTAGGCTTTCACCCCGAGGATCCGGGTTCGATTCCCGGCCAGGGCTTGGCATTTTCATACGCTATACATCATCCCATCGTCTGCATTAGCCCAAGTGTGCACAATAGTCGGACGTTAAACACCAATAGAAAAAAATGTAGGCCTATTCTTATATAACCAATGCAATAATTTATAATAAGAATAATAAATATGTTGTATAACGTCCAAATGATCATACATATTGTATGATAATTATATTATTATGCTTGCATTTATTAAGAGTAAGCATAATAATCTAACATAACATTTATTATGCTTACATTCAATATAATGATGTTATTTTAACAATTTTAAAATGTCATTAGTAACAAAACGTAACTTGATTTGGCAGTAAAATGAATTCAGACGAAACAAAACACCATTTCTTATTGCCGTCACGCCAGATTACATATGTATGAGTCGTCGAGATTATAGATGCAGGCTAATCTATTTGTAAAGAAGAGATAATGCGTTTATCTCAGCCGGGCTTAGGCCTCTTCATTCACCGCCTCGCATTAAGCAAGACGCTAATGGGAAATAGATAACCTAAAAAAATGCGTGTTGTCAAAGTCAGGGTTATATTTACAACTTTAAGCGTGTTTGTGTGGTCACGTGATTTTCTTTTCTTTTTTTTTACATTTTCGACAATTTCTGGCTACTTTATGCGCTAGTTTTACGTCAGTAATCGTTACGAGTTTTACAAACACACTTTTGTAAAAGAATAGCGTAGCTCAGTTGGTAGCGGTCTGTTAAAACAAATTGTTAGGAACAATAAAACAGTTTTTTTTTAACACACGTCTAAAAAAATGTTTAACAAAATGTGGTTTTAAAAATGAACAGAAACCAGTTGTTCTACTATTAAAAAAATAGCATATAACAGGTTATTTACGATATTCGTTTTTTTTTCTGTTGTACAAAAATTTTTTTAAATAAATTGATTTCCGTTAATTAAAAGCTCGATAAAAAAAGTTCTGAAAAATCTCAACGTTAGCCTACTAATAAATTTTAACTGGTTCCAAATAAAACGCAATTTGAAAGATAAATTAAAGGTTTTCCCGATAGTTTTAGTTAATAAAAATTAGAAGCACCATAAAGAGAATGAGTTAGTACATGATTAGCTTCTTTAGGATTAGCACTATTTATCCTGTTTGCAATATCAGTGCAAGTTTACAAATAAATGAAATCAATGCAAAGAGTTACCAATTAAAAGACCTTATTTATATTATAGTATTTAATTTCCATTAATAGTCCAAAAAGCAATACACAAACTTTCTCACATTCGATTATTTCCAAACGAAATCTGTTTCGAAAGTTACAGATACTAGAAGTAGGAAAACTTTTCAATTTTTTTTTTCAAAATTGGTTCAAAAGTATTGGTTATATGCAAAAAATCATGTCAGTGTAAAGAGATTTGCTTACTTTACTTAACGGATTTTCAAAAATCGAAGAAACTACACGGCGGTCAGGGTTTATTTTCAGTAATTCGCGATTTACTAGCCGAAAATTCTTTCTTTTCATATTTAATGACTTGAGATATGAATTTTCATTTATCAAAATTTAATAAATAAGTGATGAACCGATTTTGAAAAATTATACTGATTTTAGGGTTTTTTCCTGCAGCTCAGTAAGTCGAATTTTAGTGAATATTACGATGCATACGTTTTGTTTGGGATTATATTTGGAAAAAATCGTAATTTCAGTACACAAACACACACACAAAGATGGACAGACATAAAAAATCACTTTTCTCAGTGGACTTGAAAACGGATAATGAGAAAATCTCAAAAATTGATTTTTTCCACCGTAACCTGTATTGAGAAAGTGAGTGTGGTATATCCTAACATTGAATTTTAAAAGAACTAGAAGTACAGTCACCGTTATAAGAAGTACGCTAGATATCAGAGGCTGAGTCCCAATTAGTTGGACTATCTGCCGCTACGAACGCTTCAAGCTGTAAGACAGTACTGTGTTGAACACTCTTGCTGCAAGATGCCACCAGCAGCGAGTACTCACACGTTTCTCATAAGGGTTATCATTATAGGACGTTTATATTCATAGACTCTCACTACTTTGAGGTCGGACATTTAGCGTTCAAATTCAAAATTTGTATTTTCATCTCACTGAAACAGAAAAGGACCCAGCGTGATGGTCGATATAGTTTGTTTGTTTCTAATGCGTGTACATCTTGTTACCAATGACGTATTTAAAGAGTTTTTATGTCTTTCCGGTTGGGTTTTTTGTATGAAATTTCTTTCACTACAATTGTTTAGTCTAAAGGAACGATTTTTAAAATAGTGTCGTTTTGTAATCGATAGTTAAGGGTGAAAAATTGCATGTTTATGTAAAAATATAATTTATGTTACTGAAAACATTATCCTGAACGGTTCGAGTTTTTATTGACCGTACGAAGCGAGGTCTGCTTCGACTCGACCTTGTGTGTTGTTTGTTACGCAGCTGTGGCCAAACGCATGGACCGATTGTTTTGAAATTTCATACGAAGGTACCTTGCACGAAGCCCAAAAGATTTCCCCCATTTCTTTCTGTTTCAGGATAGCGACCTCTGATTTACAATAACGAATGTACGCAGTTTCGACCAAACGCATTAAACGATTGTTTTAAAATTTTGTAAGAAGCTATCTTGTACAAAGCCCCAATGACGTATGCGTAACATTTTTTCCTACTTCCGTTTCAATATGGCGGCTTCTGATTTAACGATGACGAGTGTACGCAATTTTAATTAAACACAGTAGCTGATTGTTTTGAAATTTGAAATAGATACTTGTATAAAACCCGAAAGAGATATGTGTATGATTTTTTCCCATTCACTTCCGGTTTTAGATGGCGGCCTGTGATTCAAACGAGACTGTACGTGCTGGTTAATTCCTGTTATAGTCGCTGAACGGCAAGACCTATCATAATTTTGACAGATTCGTGGAGAAAAAGCATAAAATTTCCAATAAGTAACATTTTTTTGTAAATACGAAACGGTTACCGATTAAATAGCGTTGTCGTGGAGCGCTCTGTATAGGCCTATTACTTAAAAATTGCCAGGTCTGCCATTCTTTGAACTACTAGTATTAAACAGGGAGTGTACAATATTTCGGACAATCTATGAATACATTTCGAACAACGAATGTGAGGAAGTTTCATAATGTTATTACGCCATTTTTTATTGTTAAATTAATTATTAGAGACTTTTGACACTATTAATACATCAGTTTTGTATTTACTCGTGTTATTGATTATGTGTCCTAAAAACCTAATTTGTCGTCTCATTAACATATCTGTTATCAGAATTCCCCATTAATAAGCAACTAATCGCACATCTTTGCGAGCCGAGTCGTGTCATTCGCCACTAATACGGAGCGATCAGTGTCGCAGATAAGGATTAATCAGTGATTGTTGTTATCGGCGAGTTACTCATGGAACAGTCATAGGTTCCACATTAAAATATTACCTTATTGTTCGGACGTCACGCATTAGAAACGGTTCCAGTTTTCAAGAGTTCATTGTTTGGTTATTTCGTTCAGCGGACAAATAGTATATTGGAGAACTTTTGCGATTTAAGTAATCGATTAGTAACGAGACTAGGTCTTTAGAAGAAGAAGAAGAAGAAATGGGATTAAAATGCAGCAAGAAAGAAGAGTAAGTAGGCTAATGTTTATTTTGGTAAAATTTACATTTTATATAATTTTATTTATATTACTGTTAAATAGTTTATTTACAAAAGAGCACTCTATCATTATAGCCTACCAATTACATGTATCGTGATACATATTTTAAATGATTTTTTCCTTGTATAATTCACAAATATAAAATGCGTTTCGTTTATTTGTTATTTAAAAAAGTGAATTTTGAAATCGAATTTTTCTTTATAAAAATATCTTTCACGATTAAATTGTCTTTTTATTAGAAAATGAGGCACCATCATGGTAATACCTAGTCCCGGAACCTTCGAGAGCTCAGTCCTGACCTCTAAATAACTTTTTAAAATATTAAATTTTTATATAAATTTTTATATATATATATATATATATATATATATATATATATATATATATATATATATATATATATATATGGGTAAATGTTTTTCATGTTCGCAATTTTGGTTCAGTTTGAACCAAACTTAGCACAAAAAGCGATTATGCTAGTAGCTTAGACAAGATCGTTAACCAGTGAAATTTGTTGAACAGTTTCAAAATGGTAGCCATTTCAAATAAAACAAAAAATATTGTCTTCATTTTTTTTTAATCTGATGTCACCATCACCACCGCATGGTGGTTTTAATTAAAAACTGCATAAATTAATATTTTGAATTTTCAAAATCCGTTGAAGTTAACAATTTTTTTTTGACGGCGGTCAGGGTTCATTTTCGTATTTTTAATGTAATTTGAAAATTTTTTAAAGTTTAGTTTAATACTCGTATTTATGATCGGTGCTCATTTTAAGGTCACGGGTCTGGGTCTTACTGTGATGGCGTTTCAATCGTTTTCCCATGAAAATTCACTAAAAAATGTACAAGAAATATTATTAATGAAGGGAAATTTTAAAAAAACAAGTTCAAATAATAGTTCAGTAGATAAGCTTTGTTCCACTATCCTTAAAGTTTTGACAGCGAACTAAGTTCTCTAATAACGGACTTATTCATGATAATAAAATGGAAAATGAAACTATTGGTTGTTGCCAAGAAAGTTTGATTTTAATAGCGTCTAGCTAATTTTAAAATATTTATACTCGGTTTGGCAAATGAAAATGTTTTTCCTCTTGTTGGATATAGGGCCTACAATGTATTGAGGATATATTTTTTTAAAAATTAAATTAAATTGTCGCATGTTTCTACTTCCTTTACGTGTAAATATGTTCTTTATTTTGCTAAGTTTTATTGCTTAACATAAATATAGTATTTTTATGTGCATAAATCTAAGTTTTACGTTAAGTTATACCACAATAAATTTCAAATTTGAACTTTTTTTGTCCCCTACTTTTAGTCTATAATTTAGTAGTCTATCGTTACACGTTCCGAAATCCGTTTTGGGGTTCGTTTAAAAAGTAAATTTTTAGAAACCATAACCTTATGTTACTTGTGATTGTTACGCCATAACCTTATGATTGATTAATAAACAACTCAGAATCATGGGAAAATAAAGAATGAATCATACTTATGCTGTTATGTTTTGTCACACACAAAGGGTTATCGCATCGAAGATTTTATTTTTAACCAATACTTAGTATCGTATTGTACTATGGTATTGTATTCAGTATTGTACTTCAGTTTTTACTCAGTATCTTATTAAGTATCTTACTACAGTATTGTACTCAGTGTCGTACTCAGTATTGTACTTCAGTTTTTACTCATTATCGTAGTACGTATCGTACTCAGTATTATACTACAGTATTTTACTGAGTATCGTACTCAGTATTGTACTCAGTGTCGTACTCAGTATTGTACTTCAGTTTTTACTTAGTATCGTACTAAGCATCGTTCTCAGTATTATACTACAGTATTTTACTGATTATCGTACTACGTATCGTACTCAGTATTGTATTCAGTATTGTACTTCAGTTTTTACTCATTATAGTACTAAGTATCGTACTCAGTATTATACTACAGTATTTTACTGAGTATCGTACTCAGTATTGTACTTCAGTTTTTACTCATTATCGTAGTACGTATCGTACTCAGTATTTTACTGAGTATCGTACTACTTATCATACTCAGTATTGTACTCAGTGTCGTACTCAGTATTGTACTTCAGTTTTTACTCTGTATTATACTACAGTATTTTACTGAGTATCGTACTACGTATCGTACTCAGTATCGTATTCAGTATTGTACTTCAGTTTTTACTCATTATCGTACCAAGTATCGTACTCGGTATTATACTACAGTATTTTACTGAGTATCGTACTACGTATCGTACTCAGTATTGTACTTCAGTTTTTACTCATTATAGTACTAAGTATCGTACTCAGTATTATACTACAGTATTTTACTGAGTATCGTACTCAGTATTGTACTTCAGTTTTTACTCATTATCGTACTGAGTATCGTACTACGTATCGTACTCAGTATTGTTTTCAGTATTGTACTTCAGTTTTTACTCATTATCGTACTCAATATTATACTACAGTATTTTAATGAGTATCATACTCAGTATTGTACTCAGTATCGTACTCAGTATTATACTACAGTATTTCACTGAGTATCGTACTCAGAATTGTACTTCAGTTTTTACTCATTATCGTACTCAGTATTATACTACAGAATTTTACTGAGTATCGTACTCAGTATTATACTACAGTTTTTACTCAGTATCGTACTAAGTATCGTACTCGGTATTATACTACAGTATTGTACTTCAGTTTTTACTCATTATCATACTAAATATCGTACTCAGTATTATACTACAGTATTTTACGTACTCAGTATTGTACTGCAGTATTGTGCTTATAATGTTCAACGGTATTTATAATTATTACAGTGCAATAATACCGTTAAATTAATTTTGTACAGTTAGGCCTCAATTGTGAAATTCGAAGTATATAAATTTTCTGTAATTGTTAAATCTGAAAAATGTGCTCTAAAATCTGAAACTTAGAACTAAGCACAGTTATTTGGGTTAAATTTGCTGTAACAAGCGTAAATGCGAGATTGGAAAACACCGTTCCCATTGCGTGTAACGCAGGGCAAATAATTAGCAAATTACCTTTCCCTCTTCTGATAAATTAAACTGCGAAACCAACGCCCTTGCCTTGGCAGTCTTGTAATCAATGAAGATTAATTTAAACTGATTACATCATAAAGTCAGTAAAAATAGTTGTTTTTAAGTGATATAAGACGTTTGATAAAATCAATAAAGAAATTATCTGTTCTTTAAAGAGTTCTGAGAAACGTTTTTCATGAATTTTCAGAATGTTTTTTTTAGCTTTCAGCGGAAAATTTTAGTTCCAAATAACAAACGGTAATGGTTGTACAACTTTGTATTTTTAAACTTTCAACACAATATTTTATTTATAATATATGTATAATTTATAATTTTTGTAGAACTGGGAAAACTGTACGAACCTGAGTGTTTGATAAGTAATCAACGTACATAATTTTTCCGAAATAGTGTACGTTTATGACGATGTATTGCAACCATATCGATTGGCATTCGTGCGAAAATCAATGCGCGCGTTGTGTGCGCATGCGTTTTACAACAGTTTAGGCTAAATTAATTGACTAATTGTTTTCAAATTTGGTACAAAGTACCTTGTATAAGGCCCAAACAATGTGTGTAAGATTTTTTCCATTCACTTCCGTTTCAAGATGGCGGTCTAACCGCTGGCTATTTCCTGTAATACTGGCTGAACGGCTCATTTTATTACAATTTTGTTCGTTTCGTAGAAAAGGAGCATAAAATTTCCAATAAAATCGAAAAAATATTTTTCGTAAATATTACGGTAACAAACCGACAAGCTTCGTACAAAAATACAAAATAATTTCTTCATTGTGTGATGTAACGGACTTGTGCATTTTACCCTATTTAATAATTAATTTAGGTTAGTTTTCCTCTTTTTATCTGTTGCAAACTTGTACATAATTAAACTCACCACTCACCGGCGGACAATGTGTGCTTGAATGAATGCCAGGAGCCGCTGGTAACAATGCTTTTATTTTATAAAATAATGCATCAGCTAAACCTTGTGATTACACTATAAATATTGAAGTAAGAATGTACGGAGTGGTCTAGCGTGTTCTTTAACATACTATTAGTGACGAATTATAAGAGATTAAATTTATCAAAATCGGCTCCGCAAATTAAAGTATAAATAAAAGCAACTTACGATTTTAAAAAAATCGGAAATAAAAAGCTAAAGTGGGTCCAGAAATCAGAAATATTTTTAGGCCTATACGAAGTTTTGTGTGCGTTTTTAGAATAAAACAAATTGTGTTTCTATCTATTGGTGTTATTAAAATGTGAAATTATCGCAGCCTACGAAATAATCTTTAATAAACAATCAACTCAGAAACATTGCAAAATAAAGAATGAGTCATACTTAGGCTGTTATGTTTAGTCACACACAAAGGGTTATCGCATCGTAGATTTTATTTTTAACCAATACTTAGTAGGGATGGGCACTTCTGCTATTTTTACAAAATATCAACGAACTGTTTGTTGGAAAAAAATAACTGTTTGGAAAAACAGTTTGAAAAAACAGGTTTAGAAAAATGAAACTCGAAGTTGTATTAGCAGCTAAAACATAAGCACAGACGTTCAGTTTTTAAGACTACTTTTTCATTCCCATTACCACCATGTCCTTAACTGTTTTTGGGTGTAAAACATTTAGAAAAAAAATAATCCTTATAAGTGTAGTAATAATTAAATTACATTCTCAAAACGTAATAATTATGTATGCCATTTTATATTTACAAAATGCAATGAATTTCTAATAGAAGCATTCTTTTTTTTACTTAAAAATTAAATAGCATTTGCATATTTACTGAAATGCAAACAATTTAGAATATTTTTAGTTGATTAAAACATATTGATGATTGATAATAAATATAAAAAATACGTTTAAATAAAATTAGGTTACGTATTTACAAAATGTGAGATGTTACTGTCATATTTTTATTTGGGAGAAAGTAGGTTTTCATTTTTCAACACTGAAAAAAGTAACCTTAATAAGTAAAATATAGTAATAAGAACATAGGCCAAATATGTTTAAATAAAATTTGCTCTATATAGTTACAAAATTTTAGGTTATTAACATTAGGTTATTATAAGTTAATGATAGGATTATTAACATTAGCATTAGCAAAAAAATATGTTTTCCATTTTACAACACAGAAAAAATAAAAAGTTTATTGTAATAACATATTTAACAAAACAAATGTTTTTAAAGAAAATTAGGCTCCGGATAAAAATAAAATGTAAGACAATTGTAATATTTCCCATCACAAAAAACAGGTTTTTCACTTTTAAAAACTGAAAAAAAAACTAAAAAGTCCACACATCCAATAAATAATTAAAAACTATGCACTTAATTCTAAAAACATAAAAAAAGTAAAAGAAAACTTTCAAAATTGTCTACTAAATATTTTTAAATTTCTAAACACAAAGTAAACTACGGAGAAAAACTAATATATAATCAATTATGGCTGTTTTTACAGTTTAAAAAATGTTTGAACAAAAAATTTTACATTTAAAACTTTCAAACAACTCGCAACAAAATAGAGATAAACTTTGACAACGCTCAAACTGTTCTTACTTCACTAAGTTGCAACAAGAAACTTTGAAATAGAGGGAAAAAGTATAACAGGTTAAAGAAATGGTGTTTGCACTGTTTGCAGGAAAAGAGTTTAGCAGAAAAAAAGTTTTAGCGCTTGCGGCAACGTTCGAATAGAACGTAGGTGGTGGGGAAGTCCAAACTGTTGTTCCTTGTTTAACAAATCACGATCCAGTCCAATTCAAATTGCTTGTTTCCGTTTGGCAAAGCAGTTTGTTTTTCGTATATAAAAAACAGTTTGTTTTAACAGTTTGGAGTTTTCTTACCCATCTCTAAACTTAGTATCGTATTTTACTGTAGTATTGTATTCAGTATTTTACTTCAGTTTTTACTCAGTATCGTACTAAGTATTGTACTACAGTATCGTACTCAGTATTGTACTCACTATTGCACTACAATATTGAACTCAGTATTTTACTCAGTACTGTAATACAGTATTGTACTTATTATGTACAACGGTATTGTACTGCAGTATTGTTCTCAGTATTTTAATACAGTACTGTACTCAGTATTGTACCCAGTATTGTAATACAGAATTTTACTACTACAATATTGTATACACGTATTGTAATACTACGGTATTGTACTCAGTATTTTACTATAGTATTGTACTCAGTATTATACTATAGTATTATAATCAGTATTGTTCTCAGTATTTTAATACAGTACTGTACTCAGTATTGTAATACAGAATTTTACTACTACAATATTGTACACATGTATTGTAATACTACGGTATTGTACTCAGTATTTTACTGTAGTATTGTACACAGTATTGTACTATAATATTATAATCAGTATTGTACTGTAGTATTGTTCTCAGTATTTTAATACAGTACTGTACTCAGTATTGTACCCAGTATTGTATTCAGTATTATAATACAGAATTTTACTACTACAATATTGTACACATGTATTGTAATACTACGGTATTGTACTCAGTATTTTACTGTAGTATTGTACACAGTATTGTACTATAATATTATAATCAGTATTGTACTGTAGTATTGTTCTCAGTATTTTAATACAGTACTGTACTCAGTATTGTACCCAGTATTGTAATACAGAATTTTACTACTACAATATTGTACACATGTATTGTAATACTACGGTATTGTACTCAGTATTTTACTGTAGTATTGTACACATTATTGTACTCAGTATTGTACTATAGTATTATAATCAGTATTGTTCTCAGTATTTTAATACAGTACTGTACTCAGTATTGTACCCAGTATTGTATTCAGTATTGTAATACAGAATTTTACTACTACAATATTGTACACATGTATTGTAATACTACGGTATTGTTCTCAGTATTTTACAATATACAAAATACAATACAAAATACTGTAGTATTGTACACAGTATTGTACTATAATATTATAATCAGTATTGTACTGCAGTATTGTTCTCAGTATTTTAGTACAGAATTTTACTACTACAATATTGTACACATGTATTGTAATACTACGGTATTGTACTCAGTATTTTACTATAGTATTATACACAGTATTGTACTATAGTATTATAATCAGTATTGTACTGCAGCATTGTTCTCAGTTTTTTAATACAGTACTGTACTCAGTATTGTATCCAGTATTGTACTCAGTATTGTAATACAGAATTTTACTACTAGAATATTGTACACATGTATTGTAATACTACGGTATTGTACTCAGTATTTTACTGTAGTATTGTACACAGTATTATACTATAGTATTATAATCAGTATTGTTCTCAGTATTTTAATACAGTACTGTACTCAGTATTGTATCCAGTATTGTAATACAGTATTGTACTACTACAGTATTGTGCTAGTACTCAGTACTGATTATAAGTAAAAATAAGTTGATTAGAACATAGCCTATAATTGATAAATTATATGACTGATCATAAATTGATTGATAAATATAAAAACGTACTTATGGCCATAATAATAACAATAATATCCAACACGTTTTGGTTCTTCTATGAAACTCGTTTAATTTGACTGAAGGTAGGGTGTCATAAGCCGCTGGCGGAAATATCAATGTCACAATATTTTTTCTTATTTTATATTTATTTTCAAAATCAGTTTTAAAGATTATAATCAACGTTATAATCTGAATTTTTAAAATTTCGAAGTTACATTGAAAAAACGAAAAAGGTACCCTGATGTACGATAAACGATGATTTATTCAAATTTTCACTATAGTTACGACAGTAATATTATATTTTCAAAAAGTGAAAGATAAAAATGTTATTAGGCCTACTTTTTAAATTTTTATCTGTCGCCATTTTTAAACAGTTCAGCGGATTTAACAGGGTAACGAACATGCAACAGTCAATTTTGGTGTCCTGTTTAAACCAAAGCCGAGAGTATTGCGATCGCTAGAGCGACAAACAACTTTTTGTATTTAATTTTATTCAGTTACAAAAAAATAATGAATAATTCACTTTTAGAAGTAGAATAGTAATTTGTGGCCCCAATCTTCAAAGCACCTAACGTTTCGTATTTCTTTCAGCTCGACCTTGTGCCGACATCTTGTTTTTCTGCGAGTAACTTTCCTTCAATCTTGTACGCTTTCGTTTATGCTACATAAGTTAAATTATTAACGACATCTTCAAAACGTGCTTCAAACGTCAGGATCGGTGCTCTTTACATAGTATCGAGTCCGGGTTTTACAATGATGGCTCATTTTCTATTGGAGTTTCGCTTAAAACGTTTAGTTTTCTTATCCAATATTATTAAACATTGTACTCTCTGCTTAAAGACTTTAAAGGCAAGTTCTCACCAACATCGTGTTTGACAAAAGTGGTGTGCATGTAGCAGGGGTAGTTGAGGGTTACCCCTACAGCCATTTATTTTTATTAAAAAGTAAACTGAGATTTCCCCTTACGTACGGCGACTTCAATATAAATATTAAAAGAGGGGTGAAATGCAACACGCTTCTCTGACCACCCCGTCCAATGTTCTTTCTTATATATTAAGCCTTATTATTATTGGTAGCCTAGTTGATAGCGTACTAGGCTTTCACCCGAGGACCCGGGTCAATTCCCGGCCAGGGCTTGGCATTTTCGTACGCTATAAATCATCCCATCGTCTGCATTAGCCCAAGTGTGCACAATAGTCGGACGTAAAAAAAAAAAAAAAAAAAATTATTGACCGAACGAAAGAGGCTTGTTTCAGCTCGACCGTTTGGCATTTGGTTTGTGTGCTTGTTACGCTGTTTTTTCCACTGACCGATTATTGCGAAATTTGGCATGGAAGGACCTTGTATAAAACCCAAAAGACGTATGGGTAAGAGTTTCCTCGCTAACATTTTTTTAAAATATGGCGGCCTTTGATTTAACAAAAACAAACTAGGCCAAAGTTATTGAGCGATTTTCGTTGAAATTTCGTACTAAAGAACTTTGTATAAAGCCAGAAAGACATATGAATACGATTTTTCCCTTTCACTTCAGTTTCAAGATGGCCGCCTCTAATTTATGGGGATTGTACGCTGTTTTGTTCAAACTACGGACCGATTGAACCGTTTTCAAATTTTGTACGAAGGTATCTTGTATAAAATTACAAATAAAATACTCATAATGTTTAGAGTAAGGAAAAATATTTAAACAATGTTTAAGCGCCAAAATATATTTGCATTTGTTGACAATTATCTGTTACCAATTCGAAATTTTACTGTAGTTTAAAGTTATAAGTGTTAAAATAAAACCAAAACGATCCATAAATAATAGTTTTTAATCGTATATTTAACCTAATTTAAATTTTTATGTAAAAAAACATTCCTCAAATATTGATATTTTCTTTTACTTTTGAACATTTTGTACACAACATTGCTTTAGTGAATTTCTTCACTATTGTAATGACTTAATCTGGTTTATCAATTTTTTTAAAAAACAAATTGTAATGCTCGCGTATTGATCATTGAACTTACAAATTATCGATAAAATCTTGAAATCACAATTTAACCCTTACTAACCTCTTGGGAGTCGATTAATTTAGAACCAGACGTCTGCCTTTAGAACCAACGTGCAAGTGTGACTTTTGTGATAAAGTAGATATTTTATCCAACTTTACAGATATTGAAGATTCCTTGAAGATGTTACACCCCTTCATCCCCTCAGAGGTTGAATCACGAGAAGACATTTACTCTCTACTCAGTAAATGCCTACATTTTAAAAACATGTGCGTTATTTTAGTCATACGCGAGTACAAAGATAAAGCTGTTAATAAAATCGATTTCTTTGCCGTGTTTGTATCGATTCGGCATAATTTAGCAAAATAAACATTTAAACTGTACTGAAAGTATTAAAATGAACCTTGACCGCCGTCAGATTTGAAAATTTAAAACGCTAATTTATGAAGACTTAAAAACGTTATTTATGATGAAGTCAAATTTTCAAAAAATAAAAGATTAAAAAATTATTCATGATTTTTCTAAGATCCTTTTTAAGTTTAACGAAATTGTCCAAGTTATTAGACTAGAATCAATTTTAGTGTCAAGACTAAAATTTCGAAGAGTGCAAAACACACACACACACACACACACACACACACACACACACACAACACTTATGTATGTATACATACATACGTATACAATTTTTAACGATTCTTGAAAATGTGATCTAGTGGCCAAAATCGGCGCTCATTTCAAGATCCTCAGTTGGGGTTTTTTTTTTAAATGACGGCCTACTTTAACTAAAGACAGTATCAAAACTTTTAATTGTAGTGATAATAAGTTATAAAATACAGTTGTTTGCTGTAAAATATAACCCAACAAATTAAGTACACAATGCATGTTCTAAATTCTTTTTACTTTATGCTTTACAAGATAGAAATTCAAGCTGAAACTAATTATTCAAATATTATCTAATTATAATGTTTCCCTCGACTAATTCTTTTAACGAATTGTATGTCCGACGTTAATTAGGTTTCACAGTTTTCAAACAAATGATAACACAAAACTTTCTCGCAAATATAGAATCATGCGATTTGCGTATCAGTTTATGTTCTTAGAAATTCCAGAAGATATTGGCAATAAAATTAGGATACTCGACAATGATTTATTAGAAATCGGTTTGACAGAATTTGCTCAAATTTTATCGTACATTTAGAAATTTAGTGCAATTAAGACAGAAACAAGTGTATTAAAAATATTTCTTTTATTGAACCAAAAAAATCATGTATCATGTTTCTGTTTTTATTTTAATTACGATAACAGGAAAATTAACGTAGGTAGTTTTTAACAACATAACCTAAAACTTATTATAGTTTATCAGCTGTTTAATGAAATCAGCTTTGATAAGAATTAATATAAAACAACTGATCTTTTACTACAGCATAGCTAGTTTTTAGCAATATAATCTAAAACTTATAGCCTATCAGCTGTTCAATGAGATCAGCTGATCAGTTACGAGTTAATATAAAACAACTGATCTTTTACTACAGCATAGTTAGTGTTTAGCAACACAATCTATAACTTATAGCCTATCAGCTGTTAAATGAGATTAGCTGAACAGTTACAGTTACGAGTTAATATAAAACAACTGATCTTTTATTACAGCATAGCTAGTTTTTAGCAACACAATCTAAAACTTATAGCCTATCAGCTGTTCAATGGTATTAGCTGAACAGTTACGAGTTAATATAAAACAACTGATCTTTTACTACAGCATAGCTAGTGTTTAGCAACATAATCTAAAACTTATAGCCTATCAGCTGTTCAATGAGATCAGCTGAACAGTTACGAGTTAATATAAAACAACTGATCTTTTACTACAGCATAGCTAGTGTTTAGCAACACAATCTAAAATTTATAGCCTATCAGCTGTTCAATGAGATCAGCTGTACAGTTACGAGTTAATATAAAAAAAACTGATCTTTTACTACAGCATAGCTAGTTTTTAGCAATACAATCTAAAACTTATAGCCTATCAGCTGTTCAATAAGATCAGCTGATCAGTTACGAGTTATAAAACAACTGATCTTTTACTATGACTACGAATATAAAGTGTACTCGGATCACGTGACGCGCAAAATCCAATATCACAACCAGCCCTAAACCATGATACATGTTAAAATGAAGGACGTAAAACAGATTATGTGAGTTTATTTTCATTTATTTTACACAAACCCTGTTTTCACACGTCGCATAACAGAAATTGGTATGTAGAATATTCTAATATCATGTGACATTTCATTGTCCAAGCTACTTTTGACAAATGCTTTAAAAACAATAAAAATCACACAGCTGTTTCTTAAAATCAACTGTGATTTCATTTTACTCAAACGTGAATTTAAAGACCAAAACGTAACATAAAATGCACCTTTCTAAATATCCCGTAAGTAGGATTAATTTCTTAAAATCGGTATCAGATAATATGCTCAAATATTAATCGTATTGGGAGATTCACAAGTTAAACAAAACCAAAGAACTAAATTTGTAATTTTTACTTTGGGAGAACAAATTGAGAACCCGTTAAAAATAAATTAAACCGCACTTTTAAATTATTTCAAAACTTTGGTACAGACACTCGATTTATTTTTTTTTTTTTTTTTTTTTTTTTTTTTTTTTTTTTTTTTCTATACAATTGTCACTAGTCACTAGATGACTAACCTACAATATTATTCTAAAATAAATTAATCACAACTGAGAACTCCCAACAGAGGTCCCAGTATTTACACTAAACCAGTTCAAACGGTTGCTGTCTTTTTAGCCTTCTCTCTAAATGAGTGTTTTCCAGGAGCTGCAGAATATCAGTGCTGATGTGTGAGTGGAGTCTCTCCTCGTGCTTTGCTGCCAGTCTCAGCTTCTTCTCTGATTGTTGGAATTTTTAAGTCCCTGTGAAGGTCGTCATTACGATAATACCATGGGGCATCAACAATGTTCCTTAAAACTTTATTTTGGAAGACTTGGATTTTTTTGATTTGGGTTTTAGCTGCACAACCCCAAAGCTGGATCCCATAGGACCATACGGGCTTAAGTATTTGTTTGTATAATACAAGTTTATTGTGTACTGACAGTTGTGATTTCCTACCAATCAGCCAGTACATTTTTTTATACTTTATGTCAAGTTCTGTCCTTTTCTTTTTTATGTGCTCTGCCCATCGCAGCTTCACATCTAAGTTCATTCCAAGATACTTTGCAGTGTTATTGAATGGAATATTTTCAACTCGATTTATAAATCTTTATATACGACCAAAACGTGAACGAAATTTGATGTATTTGATTCGGAGTAGCCTAATCATACCTATTTTCCGTGCTTCTTCGAATAGTAGCATTTTTAGGGAAATATAGTATTAACTAGCCATGGTTTTTACACCATTGACTAATGGATTTCCACTGGAAGATAATTTATTGAAGCTGCCATCATGGTAATACCCAAATCGTGACCTTTAATCACTTTTTCAAGTGTTCAAAGTTATATTTGAATACACCATAACGTTTGCAGTTTTGGTTCGATACAAACATCTATTTTTGGTAATAATTTAGGTAAGTTCTTTAATAAACTACTACCGTTTCAAAATTGTGGTCGTCTTTTAAAAAATTACGACTTTTCAACTTATACTTTTTTGAAAACCTGATTTCACTATCGTCATGCATTAAACCTGTATAAACTATTTTTAATTTTATTTGAACTACGCACACTTTAAAGCTGATCAGCTTTTCAAAAATAAGTAATATGAAGAAATTATTATATTTTTGGAAATTCGCTTCCATCACGTCAGCGAGACAGCTGCGTACCGCGACTTTCTTTTATAAGTACACTGTACGAAAACGTAGGGTCAAGAATGTCACCCGAACAGATTAGATAAGACACTTCCTTCCTGTAGCCTGGAGATAGTTCTGCGACTTCCTAAACTACTCGCACATCGCGCCACTCTTCAGCGGCGGAGGAACAGTTGAGGGCAATGAGCGTGATGAGCACTCGTGCAGAACCCGGCTGGACTCATCAAGGGCAACTTACTTGCTTATGCTTTCAGTGATCAGTGTTGGTTTCGAGTGTGGTGCGGAATGTACTGCCTTCTTTAGTTTACAGTAAAAAGTGTCTTCACGCGTATTGTGTCGTTCTGTAAACACGGTTTTAATGTTTGTGGTGAACTTACAGATTTTTTAAATTTTCTTTCTCAATACATTTAATTTAACTTTTAACTTTTATTGATGTGGCACATACAAATACCAAACGTACATACAATTAATTACTATAGTTTTTTTAACATTGTGTTACTTATGGCAGGGCGTATTTTTATCAAATTTTACACAAAAAACAGAATTATCGGACGACATTTTACTATGTTTTTGTTTTCGTAGTTCTATCAGAAAGGCTTTTTAAATGTATTAGTAAAACTTGCAACCTTATGAAAGTAATAATGGGTAAACACTTTTGAACAGTTCATGTTTACGAGAAAATCTACACCCAAATTGAAACTTCTAAGAAAGCAAAAATCCGGAAAATATTATTAAAATTAGGCTTGTTATTAAACATTATAACATTAGTAACAATTGTATATATTTACAGTACGAATGTTTAAATATAAATATTTTTTGGTTTCTTGTGTATATATATATATATATATATATATATATATATATATATATATATATATATATATATTACTTTTGTTAAGGTTAAGACAATGCTTTCTAAGAAAATAAAAATCATTGAAAGGTAACTCACTCACTCTCTCTCTCTCTCTCTCTCTCTCTCTCTCTCTCTCTCTCTCTCTCGCTCTCCTTTTTTTAATATAAATAAAACACAAATTTCCCTGATAAAAAGTTTTACACTGTGCAGAAAATTTTTTAAAAAATCAATTTTACCATTCGCGACAGAAAAGACGAAATAAAACCTTCATCATAGCCAAATTTTGTCTCATACGTTTTTTTGGATACTTATGAACTACATTTGGCCAAATTATAATGAAAATCGTTAGAGCTGATTTTGAGAAAATCCAATTTTTAGCAGTTTTTCGACAAAAAATAGGTTTTTTATAAAATTAAAATACATATATATGGTCCATATGTAGATCGATAAACGTTAATTGGGCCAGATTTCAACAAAAACTGGTCAATTATTTCAGTTACGAGCGACGTGAACCTCCCTCCGAACACACGTGTAACAGGCATCCACGATCCAAGACCTTTTCTTGGATTCAAAGAGACCTGAAAACGGATCCATAAAATTTTTAATATCTATTTAATTTTTCACGACCCCTAAACTTTTTGAACTTCTAGATATAGTCAGAATTTTAAAAGAACAAAAAATGCAAAAAATAGAATATTGTTGATCAAATTCTATCTTTATTTACTCGCGACGGTGCCCTTGAAACACATCAATACAATGTTTTTAAGGTTAGAATTTCCAATTTATTTCCAGATGGCTTTTGTCGTGTAACAATTAAACCCTTTTTAATTGCATACTATAATTAATCTTAAATGCCTATTAATTATTTTCAGGGTAAAAAAACCACTGAACTTATTTAATTAAATGATTTTATTGACATCATTCACTTATTCTTCCGCAAAAATGAGACAATCAGCAGTAGAAGTATCATAAATCCAAAAATCTAAAACCAATTTCTGGTAGCTACTCAAACATTCCTGTTCGGAAGCCAAAATTTCTCAAAATCTGATTGACTTAATTCGCTCAACTTTTAAAAATACAACTCAAATCAATTATAACATTTACGTAAAAGCATGTCCCTATAAACGAGAATATCTAAAAAAATTAGCGAACTTAACTGTACATCCCGTTTGTACAATTTTTTCAGGTTTTTATTGTAGGCCTAACCTTGAATATATTTTATTTCAAATGTTGTACACTTCACTTAAAAGATTTTGAAAAAAAAGTTTCTTTGATTTTTGCCATTATCGACGGAAACGTCTATAATTTTTGGTACCAACATAATTTTTGTCCGCCAAAGTTTCTGTCGTAAACCCTCAAGGGCTACGTATTAGCCGTTTTGTATCAATATCGTTGCCATTTGTTAGAAAATGTACTTATTTTATAGTATCTACTAAATATTTTTGGGGCTACATGACAATTTTTAAAAAAAACATTGAAGGAAAATTCATAAATGTTTAGTTTCAAAGTTTAGATCAAGTAGGAGAACAGTATGCATACTGTAAAGTATGCATACTTGAAAAAACTACTTTTTGGCATTTACGAGTAGCAAATCGTCGATAGGCCATGTGTTAAAATTTAAATTTTGAATTTTTTCACAACTACTATACTTTCTAAAGAATAGTATTAAAAATTGCGTTATTTTTTTACTACTGAAACAAAAGTAATAAATTTCACTATTTTCCAACTTACTGTTTAAACGCTAAACGGTACGGATCAAGAGGCTGAATGTAGTTCGTGTGAACACCTAAAGGTCGGTTCATTGTTGCAAAAATATTTATTTTTTAATACATAGAATAGGCCTGCGTACAATGGGTGACACAAAATCTTATGTTCTCAGCTCTCTCCGAACTTTGAGGTTATGCTTTCTAATTATTCGCTAATATGTTTCACCTCAGTCCCTCATTTCTCCCCTTGTGTGTAAAACAGTGTTCCAAATGCATCGTGTATGTTTTATTCACTAGCCCATTTATAATTGCCTGTTATAATGCATAACTAATTATTTATTTAAAAATTATCGTGCAGCTTCAATCGTTAGGCTTAATAATGTTCTTGTTTTCGGCCTACTTAACACACATCTTGTTATTGTAATAAGATATTCCTTTATCGTCATTCTAGTGAAGACAGGTTGAAAGCATAGCTTTGGTAGCCTAAATGGGTGGTTGAATATTTTGTGTCCCTAATTTCGATTGGTGGGCTAAAATGGCTTTACCTAAAAGCCCATGAAGTAAGTAGAAATTGTCATTGTATAAATATATTATCAATTAAATTTTGAAATATATTTATTTTATTAGTCTTTGAATTAGATAACAAATTTATTATTAAGTGGTTTAATAAGCTTTTCCTGTCGGATGGTTGAGATGGAAATATATCTACCGTAAAAGCACATGGATGAAATTTGTAACATACAAGAAGTAGTCCAAAAGAGTGCACGAAAATACTTTTCTCAAACTGTCATTAGAGTGACAAAAACTAAGCTGTTTTGAAATATTTTTGATTTTTTCAAGAAGATGTACGCTATTACCTATATAAGAAGTGTGTTCAGAAAGTAACGAGAATTTTTAAATTTCGCGGGCTTGGAGAGTCCGATTGTCAAACATTTTTTTATTATGTTGGTATACATGCCCTTGAAGTATGATAAAACTTTCAGCTGTTTTCATTGTTGACTTTGTCTGTAACAGCCACTAAGGGTAAACGTGTTTTTATGAGCTCGGCGATTTTCGTTTGTTAAAAGAAATGGATCAAAGAATTTGTATCAAATTTTGCGTAAAAAATGGAATAAAGTATAACAAAGTGTGTGAAATGTTAACAAAGGCCTATGGTGAGTCTGCTATAAGTAAAACAAGAGTTTACGAGTGGTATAAGCGTTTCCAAGAAGGCCGTGAAGACGTTGGAGATGACGAACGCCCTGGACGCCCCAGCACATCAACAACCGATGAAAAAGTGAAAGAAATTGTTACGAACAATCGCCGAATCACAATTAGAGAGGTGGCTGATGATGTTGGCGTATCGATTGGATCATGTCATGACATTGTTTCGAATGTTTTGTGTACGAAACACGTGACAGCAAAATTTGTTCCAAAATTGTTGAATTTTGAACAAAAACAGCGGCGAATGGAAGTTGCTCAGGAGTCACTAAATGAAGTCAACGACAATGCAGAATTACTGAAACGTATTATAACAGGTGATGAAATATTGGTTTACGGATATGCCGTCGAAACTAAGGCTCAATCATCCCAGTGGAGGCATTCTGGCTCGCCAAGACCGAAAAAGGTCGAACGTGAAGGTTATGCTCACTGTGTTCTTCCATATTAATGGCATAGTGTATCATGAATTCCTGCCACCAGGTGAAACGGTCAATAAGGAGTACTACCTACAAATTCAACGCCGTTTGCGTGAAGCAATCCGAAAAAAACTCCCGGATCTGTGGAAAAACAATAGCACCACGATAATGCACCAGCTCACACTTCATTGCTTGTTCGTAAATTTTTGGCCAAAAACAGTACTGTAACGATGCCCCAGATTCCATATTCGCCGGACATGGCTCCGTGTGACTTTTTCCTATTTCCAAAAATAAAGAGAACCTTAAAGGGCCGTCGTTTTACAGCCGTAGATGACATTAAAAGCGCATCGCTGAAAGAACTAAAGGCTATCTCAAAGATCGGGTTTGAGAAGTGTTTAGAGGATTGGAAGAAGCGCTGGCGCAAGTGCATAATCTCCAATGGGGACTATTTTGAAGGCGACAACATCAATGTAGAAGAATAAATAAATATTTCGTTCAAAAAATTTAAATTCTCGTTACTTTCTGAACACATCTTGTATACATTTTCAGTGTCAAGGGAAAAACGTTAATAACGTGTTCACTTGAGTATTGAGTAATTTATAAGATCTGCATGTTTTTGTGAGCGTGCGTATGAGGGGGGTTTGGGTTTTAGTCCTCTAAGTTTGTAATTTTAATCCAACTGTCAAATTTAAATCGATTTTTGTAATCCCTTGTACCAAGTAATTTTACAGAAATATACGTTCTACAATTTTTAAAATAACGGTAATTTCAAATCTTAAAAAAATTCTTAACTTTTTTATCCTAATTTTTTCATTTTATTTCACCATCGCAATCATCGTTAAAATCTGCCCAAATTGGCGTTTTAAATTTTCAAAATCCATTGGAGATAAGAACACCAATCTAACGGCGGTCAGGTTCGTTTTCGATGTAATTAAGTAACCTAATTTCACCGATTTTATTCAACCGTGGCACAGAAATCAATTTGGTAATAGCTTGAACATTTCTATTTTCAGCAATTTCCTTTCAACCCCGTTTTAAATATTAAAAAACCGAACGTTTTTATGTTACGCGTTTTTGAAAATATGATTTCGCCCAATTAACGGTAAAATTTACATAAATTAATATTTTAATTTTTCCAAATTTAATTACACATTTAAATTGCTAATATATACAAATTATGGAGAAATCGGAATACAATTTAAAAAAATATTTTTGGAAATTCTTTTCATCTCCATCAGTGAAAAAGCAGCCCTCACAGATTTTTTTAAGTGTAATAGGAATGATTTTAACTATCTTTTAATTTTAATATTTTAAAATATTTCAAACTGCATCTCTTACAAAATTTGAAACTAAATGTACACAATAACAAACATTAATCTTGTTATAAAGAGACGGAATTGTACCAAGTGCTTCTGGAATTACAATTAGTGTACATTCCATTCTTCCAGCGAAAATTCCAACTACATAACACAACAGTAGTTAGAATAAAATATGGACAATTTATTTAAAAAAACTTTCCTAGCATCACCTTGAAACTGTTGGTGCAGCCAAGACCTTGAGGAATATCCGGACTTATGTGAATATTTCAATTTTAATTTCTTTGTCAGAATAGGAAATATGCCAGTACTTTAGATTCTTGTTTAGCTTAAATCGTTATTTTTACATTTCGTGTTTATATATTTTAACAACAGAGTATATATAACTTGCGAAATTCCTATGTTTAAACATAAATTTACGTTCAGTATTACAGCCGGTTTCTAGAACAATCAACTTATTGAAGCCATCATTAAATTTAATCTTTAGTTAAATTATAACCACTGATCGAAGTTAACACTTACTAATTTAAAATATCATCATCAGCCGATTAAATATTGTGCATTAACAATTAATACTATTCCTTTTTACAAAATGTACAACGTTGTCAAAGTCTGATTTTTGTTGTGCTAATTAGTTTTATATTAACTCCGATTTAACTAAAGTTTCAAGTTTTTGTATAAATTTTATTCATTATTTTTTTTAGTGTTTACAAATTTCTTTTCTCCAAATTATTTATTTGCGTCAACAACATAACCTATAAATCAATTTTAAACCTTATTTACAATGAATTAACGAATAGCTAATATTATGCAAGTAGTTCAGGTGAAGAATTAACAGAAGTAATTGGGTTATTAAAAAATATAATTCAAGATTAGCTTCGGGTTTAGTAATAAAATATGTTGTTCGCGTTTTTCAATTTATCTAATTTCAAATTATCTAAGCCAATTTACTTCTATGAGGGTGCTGCTTTTACCAATTGACAAAATTTTAAAATTCAATACAGTACTCAAAACGTATATAACACAATAAACAGTAACATTGTAACTTTAGAAAGAAAAATGTAAACAGTCAACATAACCTAAAAATTACAATATACGTTGATCATATGTTTGATCTCCAGTTTAAAGTTAACTGGAAATTATTTATTGGCGTCAGCAACATAACCTATAAATCAGTTTTAAACCTTATTTACAATGAATTAATGAATAGCTAATATTATGAAAGTAGTTCAGGTGAAGAGTTAACAGAATAAATTTGGTTATTAAAAAATATAATTCAAGATTAGCTTTGGGTTCAGTAAGGAAAAATGTTGTTCGCGTTTTTCAATTTATCTAATTTCAAATTATCTAAACCACATTACTGCTATGATGGTGCTGTTTCACCAATTGACAAAATTTTAAAATTTAATACAGTACTCAAAACGTTTATAGCACAATAAACAGTAACAATGTAATTTTAGAAATAAAAATGTAAACAGTCAACATAACCTAAAAATTACAATATACGTTGATCATATGTTTGAAAATATTTTTTCTCCAATTTAAAGTTAACTGGAAATTATTTATTGGCGTCAACAACATAACCTATAAATCAATTTTAAACCTTATTTACAATGAATTAACGAATAGCTAATATTATGAAAGTAGTTCAGGTGAAGAATTAAAAGAATTAATTGGGTTATTAAAAAATATAATTCAAGATTAGATTTGGGTTTAGTAAAAAAATATGTTGTTCGCGTTTTTCAATTTATCTAATTTCAAATTATCTAAGCCAAATTACTGCTATGAGGGTGTGTGTGTGCTTTGACCAATTGACAAAATTTTAAAATTTAATACAGTACTCAAAACGTTTATAGCACAATAAACAGTAACAATGTAAATTT
>CM040183.1:21633553-21723553 GCA_022606455.1 Callitettix versicolor | reverse complement strand
ATTAACATTAAAATATGTATTTAAGCTAAACACATTAACAATAGACAAAAACATTACTTCCCAAAAATCGTCTTGTGAAAATATCAACAAAAGTAAAAGGAAATATTTACCTAATTTTCCAAATTTAATTAAATGCAGATTTTGTTCATATTTATTTCTTATTATTCTTTCATGTACAATTAAAATTTGAACAAAATCAGTTGAAGATGTTTTGATAAATTAATTTTTAAAAAGACAGATTATTAACTTAATATTTTAGGTCACCTTAATTCACACCTCCTATATATTTATATATCTTGTTCAAATTTGCAATCATTAATAAAATACGATTCATCCACTCAAGTTCAAATAATTTTTTTAAACTTGCAGTGGATGACACTTGTTGTTAATAGTTTTTTCAAATATTAATTCATTAATTACATTTAATTAATTAATTGTAGTTTTATATGGTAGAAAAATTTTTTCTTATATAAGATATTTAGCAGGATATAAATTTAGGAATAAATTATTGACCTAAGTAGGAATTGACTTTAATTTTTTTATATTCATATTTGACTCTTCAAGAGCAACATAAAGTATTTTTATCGACATCGTAAGTCATTTTTGAAGAAATTTATATTTTTAATTTGTTGTGAGTTACTCGTAATTTTAAGGTTACGTAGTTAATAAATCTTTTTATAAAGTTTGAACTAAATCGAAAACTTATTCTCTATATCGAATTACACATACATACACAGATAAAAAACGTTCAACTTAAGAGTCATCTTTTGGTTTCTTAGGATCATAAAACATCAAAATCACAGATTCCTAAAGCTTATATTAGTGATTTCATATCATATCGTAGATTTCTTTACAGTTTATCGAAAATGCTTACATTTATAAATAAGTTTTTAACGAACTATAATCAGGGCCAAACTTCTTTCGAAATGTATTTTATAAATTTTACTGTTTAACCTTTGATAGTGGAAAATAAAATTTTTTCGTGTTTCATGAATACGTTCTGTAACAATGTAACAGGATCTAAGTTTTGAAAGTACAGAGTTAATGAAATAACAGTGCACGCAATGCCATGGTGAGCTAGAGTACAGGAATTGGGTTAGAACAGATTCGTTCTTTGCAGTCCTGTTTATTGTACTATATTGCTGCCGTTTTATTGCAATATAGGTCTTGTTTACTGCTTAGTGTAATAAACCGTTTACAGTTATTTACCTCAACATGAAATGTGAACAGATCCTGACCTGTGGAATACCTTTTGAGGGTCGTTTAAATTGTTGATACATTTTTTTGGGAAGAAAATTTGTTTTTGTAATACCGTAGACAAGTTCGTTATCCAGTAAAAATTGTTCAAAATTCCGGTCATTCAAAACCTTTTAAAAATCATAACTTTTTCGAAAACAACTATCACCATCGTAATCAGCATTAAAATTCGCATAAATTAGCAACTTTATCTATTCATCTATATATAGAGTATAGATAAAGTTTTTGAAGATGGAGGTTCTCCGAAACGCGTCAACGAAAATAGAATTGACGAAACTAGGGAAGGCAGATCATTATACTGAACATAGTGACAATAATCCTAGCAGAAAAGAAGAAGAATATAAAAAGAATGTCAACTTTAAAGTCATTTTAAAATATAAAAATTAACATGACGTCATTCACGGATGGACGTATTTTTAATGTAGCTTGAAAATTTTAAATGAATAATTATACTGATTTCTATATTTGTGTAGGCCTTAATGTACAGATATTGTTATGTGATATGACGCTGCTTTTTGAATTCGCTTCCATCAGGTCAGCGAAACTGCTACAAATTAGCCTAAACGTTTTAGGGCTTTGTTGAAAAAGTGCTTTTCGTGTAGATGTCTATCTGTGTACACAGATGGTAAAGGATTGATCGATTTCGGTCAGATTCAGTATGCATTGATCATATATTAGGATTTTTTTTAACATGTTCGTATATTTTTTACGTGTATTTTTGCAACAAAAAAAACTTAAAAGTTTATACAAATCTGATGATTTTAATTTAGCCCTTCGAACAAAACAGCCGTCTCGGTGGCCTAGTTGATAGCGTACTGGGCTTTCACCCTGAGGACCCGGGTTCGATTCCCGGCCAGGGCTTGGCATTTTCATACGCTATAAATGATCCATCTCATCGTCTGCATTAGCCCAAGTGTGCACAATAGACGTTAAAAAAAAAAAAAATCCAACAAAACAAAAATCGAGTTTGGTAGCTCTTGACCAATTTGACGAAAACCGGAAAACGACCTTATTTCTCAAAATCGACTCTTTATATGCCATTCAATACGATGCCTAAACGCGCTACACCAAATTCGTAATAAAAGATTGACATTTGAAGGTAGCCTAACTACCAAAATAAACACTGATCGCTTTCGAGGTTTTTTTAATCGTTTTCCATCAGCTAAGCGAGACTACGTTCACTTCCAGGTGAAGAGCGACCGTTTCGTTCCGCTGTTAGGCCTACTTAACGTTTATTTTCGTGATTAAAAATTATAAATCAAACAATTTCAAAAGCTCCGTCGAGGAATCGTGATGCACCGCCATGTTTTATGAATTAAGAACATGACGATTAGTCGTGCGTCATGATTTACAAGTTTCTGGAACACAGCCGCTTGGGTTTCCTAACGGTTACCCTCCGTTCCGGGCATTGAATCCTGGCTAACACCTGACATTAGGCATTTCCGAGCTGATGCAATGAAATAGAAGCAATTCACAGTATGTCTTTCAAAGTTTTTGAAGTCTTTGTACAGTTCACAAGCGCGGACAAAAGAAGAACGAATACAGTATCGTGTGAGACAGTTCGTTAGGCTTCTTTAGTATTTGTAAGAAGTGTTACTGTGAGAGCCAAGTTTAAAACAATAACAATACGGGCTCAGATCTAGAATAAGTACAATTAAAGCTTAAATATAATTAGAAACAAATAATCACGGCACCCAGCTGTTACGTTGACGTGACAGAAGCGAATTTCCAAAAATATTTTGATTTGTCTTGCTTTATCTTTAGGTTTCTTAAAGGAAATTACCGCCATTTTGAAACTGTTTAAGGAATTGTGCTGATTGACGAACTTATCCAAACTACTTCCATAATCGATTTTTGTGCCAAGTTTGAATCAAATTGGACTTAAATTGCGAACGTGAGCGTGCACACACACACACACACACACACACACACACACACACACACACACACACACACACAATATTACGATCCTTCAAAAAGTGGTCTACAGGTCAGCATCATTTCAAGGTCCCCGGTCCGGGTCTTACTATGATGGCCGCTCACAACAGCTCATTTTCCAATGGAAATTTGTTAACAAATTGCAATCCAAAATTTCATGGCACACGGTGTGTTGATACCATGAAGAATACACGCAATTCGTGTGATAATTGAATGCAAAACTGAAAGTAGCTTAGCTCTCAGAGAATATGCAAATGGCACCTTTCCGTCAAGCACCAAGTACTTAACCACCTGTCAAAAGTTTAAGCGTATTAATTTGAGAAAGAAGTGAATTAATTTAAATAGTGCATCAGTATGCAAGTCACGCAAAATTCTTGTAGTTATTTCAAACGAAATACAAATTTTAAACGAAAAGTACAATTATGTATACATTCGTCATATAATACGTAATAAGGGGTCTTTTCAACGACAAAGACCCTTCGAAAAGTGAGCTAGAGGACAGAATCGGTGCTCTTTTTAAGATCCCGAGCTTGGCGCTTACAATAATGGCCGCTCCATTAGAAATTTGCTAAAATACTCCCGACATATGATCAAATCAATCTTATTTAGTAAATTTTAACAAAAATCGATTCAGTGGTTTAATTTCTAACGACAGACACACAAACATACTTGCGAACGCACATGGACAGACATCAAAGTAAAAATCACTTTTTTCATTCAGGCACCTGAAAACAGATGGATCCATCAAAATTTCAAAATAAATTGTTGTTTACTAACACAAAACCGTGTTTATACTACGTTTAGCATGAAAGTAAAATCTACTGAGATCGTTACTTTAAATATTGGAGATTATATACGAGGTGTGTTCAGAAAGTAACGAGAACTTTAATTTTTTGAACGAAATATTTATTTATTATTCTACATTGATATTGTCGCCTTCAAAATAGTCCCCATTGAAGATTATGCACTTGTGCCAGCGCTTCTTCCATTCCTCGAAACACTTCTCAGACTCGATCTTTGAGATAGCTTTTAGTTCTTTCAGCGATGCGCTTTTAATGTCATCGACGGCTGTAAAACGACGACCCTTTAAGGTTCTCTTTATTTTTGTAAATAAAAAAAGTCACACGGCGAATAAGGAGTGTCTGGCGAATATGGAGGCTGGAGCATCGTTACAGTACTGTTTTTGGCCAAAAATTCACGAACAAGCAATGAAGTGTGATCTGGTGCATTATCGTGGTGCAAAAGCCATGATTTGTTTTTCCACAGATCCGGGCGTTTTTTTCGGATTGCTTCACGCAAACGGCGTTGAACTTGTAGGTAGTACTCCTTATTGACCGTTTCACCTGGTGCAGGAATTCGTGATACACTATGCCATTAATATCGAAAAACACAGTGAGCATAACCTTTACGTTCGACCGAACTTTTCGAGCCTTTTTCGGTCTTGGCGAGCCAGAATGCCTCCACTGGTATGGTTGAGCCTTAGTTTCGACGTCATATCCGTAAACCCATGTTTCGTCACCTGTTATAATAAATTTCAGTAATTCTGTATCATAGTTGAATTCATTTAGTGACTCGTGAGCAACTTCCATTCGCCGCTGTTTTTGTTCAAAATTCAACAATTTTTGAAGGAATTTTGCTACCACGCGTTTCATACACAAAACATTGGAAACAATGTCATGACATGATCCAATCGATATGCCAACATCATCAGCGACCTCTCTAATTGTGATTCAGCGATTGTTCATAACCATTTCTTTCACATTTCCCACGTTTTCATCGGTTGTTGATGTGCTGGGGCGTCCAGGGCGTTCGTTATCTTCAACCTCTCGTAAACTCTTGCTTTACTCATAGCAGACTCACCATAGACCTTTGTTAACATTTCACACATTTTGTTACACTTTATTCCATTTTTTACTCAAAATTTTATACAAATTCTTTGATCCATTTCTTTTAACGAACGAAAATCGCCGAGCTCATAAAAACACGTCTAACCTTAGTGGCTGTCCAGACAAAGTCAACAATGCAAACAGCTGAAAGTTTTATCATACTTCAAGGGAATGTATACCAACATAATAAAAAAAAATGTTTGACAATCTTACTCTAAAAGCCCGCGAAATTTAAAAATTCTCGTTACTTTCTAAACACACCTCGTAAATTGCGCATTTGTGGAGAACGTTTTATTCCATATTGACCGACCACTAAGAGAAAATCTAAAATGCAGTTTCTTTAATCAGCCAAAAAAGTATAAAGTTTAACATCGTACTGTCTCCACAGCTTTTCCAATAATTATTAAATTCATTTATAGTCCTTTATTTCTTTGTACAACAGTTTCAAGAAAAATCATAATTAAAATACCGATAAGGCTCTTTTAATTTTCATGAATAATATTTGATGATTTACTCAACGCCTTTAGGTACTTGTAAGGTCTGTCTAGCCTTGTGACTCCTAAACTGACCTCACAAAACAGTTCCAAAGCTTGCAGTATCTTTCGCTTGCTACGTTTCACAACTGTTCAAGGTTAACGGAAACAAACTTTATCCTACAAATAACGTCTTCTGTATTTCAGTAGACATGGTTTGGTTTCGTCTAGCTAGAAGACGAAAGTAAATGGTTTGGAAGGGAGAGGGAAATGAGAGAGGAAGAGAGTGTTATCGTGAGTCATATTTACACTGATAATTTCAAATTAAACGTTTAATGTTTTTGTGGGAAAGTCGACCAACACATTCACACCACTTGCGTTCCTGTTAGTTAGGTAATGGATCTTGCAAGGATTGTTGGTTAGGTTATGTAGACCTGAGTTCGTGTTTTATCAGCAAGACTGTCGTGTGTTCTGGACAATGTGTGCTGGTGATGAAATGACTGCGTAATTATGTTGTCTGTGGGTAACTATTCTCGACGCTCTAGTCATGTGTCCGGCTGTGTGTCTTCCAGGTCCCGGCCGCCGTATCCAGTGGCTTCCTTGGACATCAACCATATCGGCAGCTACACGACGCACGCGCACGACTTTCAGACACCGGACAACATCATCATGGTGAGGTCTACGGATCAAAGGACGATAGCGCAATCAAATGGATCAGAAGTGAGTTGGCTACTTTGAGCTGTTTTGGTTATTAATTTTATTTTACGTCGTAACTTTTACGTTTCAAAATAATTTCAGCAAATAATCGTATATATTGACGAGTCAGCATCGCTTTTTTCAGCACATACTATTCGTGCAGGCATTAGAAAGATTTTTTAACCGGCTTCTGACATTGCAAAACGGTTTTGTCAAAATCTTACTGTTTGTGGAAAATTTTAACATATGACACTTTTAACTGTCATTGGCAAAACGACATATGCATTGTCACAAATCAGACAATATTTTGCATATTTTACGAAGATAACTTTTAATCACGAATAGACAATGTCATTATAAATGACACTTTTATGCATAAGGTGCTTAGAACAATTTCAATATTTACTTAAAAGTCACTAAACTTATAGGTAATGTAGCCCTACTGACAGTTCCATATTCCTGCCTGGTATTCGAGAAGTACAAACACTTCGAATACCAAACACATGTTTTAGACACTGTTTTTACAAAAATACATTCGTGAATTCTCCTTCCATCGTGCACATATCTGTTATATATCATAAATTACTAAGTTTTTTTGAATGAATATTTTTTAAACATATCTTCCCTTCTTCCAACTACCGCCCTCACCCCAAAGACTACAAGGCTGTGTTTACATAAAACTTTCATAGGGCGAAATTTTGCACGCCCCCCTGGTAATAATTAATTGATAATAATAGGTAATAATTGAACTATTGAAGCACTTCTAGTTATATAATTTTTAAAAATATATCGTTTTACTCTTTTAGATTCTGTGTTTATAATATACTCTTACCTAAGCCAATTTGGAATATAAATGATTTTTTTTATTTTTCTCAAAACTTAACTTTTTTTTTTTTAATGCAGCACACAAAACTTGAGTTTTGAATTTTTATATGAACTAAAATCTGTAGAGAAAATAGATTTTAGTTAGTGACCTACATTATTTTTCCCATGCCATTGAAAATAAACAGACTAACAGTACAGCCACCATTATAAAAAGCGTGCTCAATATGAGAGATTAAAGTCTAAGTAATTGGACTATTTGCTGCTACGAACGCTGCTAGCTGCAAGGACAGTGGGAAAACGTGAGAAAATATACGTTAAACTACAGATAAAAAGTTGTACATCTTGCTGCAAGATGTACAACATTTTGCTGCAAGATGTCACCAGCAGCGAGTACTCGCATATCTCTTATAAGGAATATCATTTTAGTACGTTTTTTATTCAGTGTTGCAGCTCACAAAACCATATGTAGAGATATACCTGACGCGACAGTTTCTTAAACTTCCACATTAATTAAACTAGCAAGGACAGTGAACTGTACAAAAATGCATTTGGTAATTTGTAGGCATACCCAGCAGTCGCCAAGTCTTGTTAACGCGTAAGGGTTATCTTTCTCGTACGTTTATATGCAGTACCCATGCCGACGTTTCGTTGTTTTTTTACGATAGATTCCAAAATTATTTGTTTTTATAAAATAATTACCATTTAATCAAATTCTTTAGAGCCGTTTTTTAAAATATACAACTTCTTTTGCTTTTTTCCTACATTGGGACGGTATGTAACGAAAGAGCAAATCTTTGGGTTATGCAGTAAACCGATAATTTTTATATACAGTTGACTGGATAATTTAAACAGTGTTTTGTTTTTCTATCTGTGTTTTATTGTACAATTCTGTTCAAATTACATGTACGTCCCATTTTTTAGCATTGAAAATGTCGGGGGAACAAAATATACATTTTTTTACAAAGTACTTTAACGATTCTGAATATATAAAATATCGCAATCCGCCAATCGCCCCAAAAAATACGATGCGAGATCTACCGGCGATAAAATATAAATTTAATAATTGTGGCCTATTTTTTCGAAATTATTAAAGTGATATTGCTAAAAATGTTATCAAATTTTAAGTCTCATAAAGTCAGTGTAGCAGATTTGAAGTTAAAAGAATTCGGATGATGTTTTAGGAATCAAAAGTAACCTCTTGTCATTGTCTGATTTGATTTTGTTCTTCATTGGCAGACAATTTTGTTTCACTAATAATAGATGGAGTTTTCTAGGCCTTACCGTCTATCTTGTATTATTATTTCAGTCATGACGAAAAAGGAATTATTTTATAACTAGCCTACAAATTAATTCTACTAAACATCTGGTATTTTCTGCAATACAGTAGTTATTTCTTTGTTGTGCTAACTTTTAGGTTATGTTTATTTTTTTGGCGATGAACATTCTCAGCTGCGAGCGTACGTGCTGAAGAAAGTTCTATGCTGAAGAAGCATTCTTCTTCATAACTAACTAACCCTTAGTAGTTAGGCCAATCTCCTTCTAAAGACACATTAAAGTTAAAAATCGTTTAGCCTATTTGACAAACAGAACAGCAGAAGTTACATCAAAATTTAAAGAGCCAAGTTGAAATCACTACTAGCATATTGCCCCCAGAGGGGTTGTTACTCTTCTATCCTAGTTTCATGACTAATTAAACACTGCCCCCGGGGGGTGTATTTCTTCACTCGAGTCCAAAAGTTTATCTTCATTTGTGCAACATGAAACTTCTCTATCAGTTATGTTATATAAAAATAATTAGGCCTATTGGCACTTTCCACTATGGGGCTGCATTGATCTTTGGTGGTTTTATAATCAATTTTATTATTACAGAGTATAGCTGTAGCTAAGTCTGTAAGATAGGAAGCTGTTTGCTAGAACTCTGTATCAAATCTAGTATTGCCATTAGAAAACTTGTCAAAGCCATTAACAAAACTTAGTAATCAGAAAACAACGAAAGCAACATTGTTGTAAAACACGATTAAATTATTTTAAGCAGCTGATTTTATGACGTATGTTGTAGGCCCTAACCTACTTGTATATCTAGTTTAAACTTTAGTAATTTCTGTGTTAATTTTTGCTGTATATTTTTTAGTTATTATATTACGTTTTTAAAAACGCCTGCATGTTGGAATGCAAACAATTTTGTTATATTTTAAGTTATTTTTTCTATATTATTTTCCTGGTGAGTAGACATAAGTGTTTTCAGTTAAGAATACTTGAAACTAGAAGCACACATTTCGAATTTCATCGTTGATTTAAAGTTGTACATCCCTGTATTGTTTGTATTTGTTTTATTCAGATATTCATAAACAATCTTGGTAATGTTTGTTTGTCCGGCAAGTTGCGCCGACAAAAGCACAATGCAGCCGCCAAGGTCAGGTCTCTCCAATTAGATTAGGATGCTCCTGAAGTCAGCCATCCATGACCGTCGCCAATTGTAGAATAACGTTCTAATCCAGCGTTACGATACGAATATTGCTTTAGCCAAGCCCAGTAGTTATTAAAGCTGTAATTAGAGCATAGAGTACAAAGTTCATGCGTGAATACGGGTCGGTAAAACGTCTAGAAAGTTAAACTTACAGAGCAATCAGAGAGTCAGTTTGTGATCCTTTTATTTGGTCATAGATTTAATTTTGAAACTTTTGGACACATTTTTGTACAACAATATCTACATATTCTATGTACAACATGTACTTGTACCATAGGCCTACTTTTTTACTAAACAAGGTATGGTAGTCTTAGTTAACGGTATCTGCAAAATATCCAGATAAACGCTTTAAAAAAAGGGGAAAAAGAACAGAAAAATCTTCTCCAGTTTATCAAAATTGGTTCAACAGATTTTCTTAAATTTTGGTCATATAAAACTCATAACTTAACTCAGTGTGCCAAATTATAAATAAAACTATATTTCTAGTCAAAAGCAAATCGAAATACTGTAAAACAAAATTGCATCTGAGGTTGGTTTTTATTTTCATTTTTTTCGACTTAAATTTTAATCTTTTATTTATTGACGTAACTTGAGCAAAATTACATTATGTGATTCATTTTCAGTTTAACTATTTTTTTAAAATTACATTTTCTTTATGTAAAAAAACTTTCATGGGGATCAAAGGGTTAAATTGATATGCTACATTCAAAGATGTTCAATTTGAATTTAAAAGTTTTAATAAATAAATACTAAACAATTTTTTTGTTTATCTACTATAAAGATGTTAAGATTTTTTTAATAATATTTCATTAACTACGAATAATATTACTTTTAACAGTTAATTATGTTTACTAAAACACTTTAGTAATGTTCCGATATTTTAGAAGTATATTCATTACCAGAAATAAAGCCCTAGTTTGTTTTTATACTTCTAACTATATAGCACTGGCATCCAGTATCCGATAGCCTAGTTTCTTTAGGATGCCATTGCTTTTAGTGACGCTAATTTGTTTATTAGATAAAATTTCATGCATTTCATTTCAAAATTTAAGTACTTAAAACACTGGATTTAAGATGGTACATAACAACATGGCATGTTACAAAATGCCCTCTTCCATTTGGCACACATCAGTGAAAGAGTCACATGTGGTTAAAGCAGTGTAAGATAGTTTTAAAATAATAGTCCTTGATACATGGATGTTTCTTTTAGTTCACTCTACATCTGGTACAAATATCTGACTTTGACAAAATATTTTATCCATTAATTCATATCTGTTGGAATACGCTTGGATACAGAACGCTTGCATCAAGTAATCTTTGGGCACAAGCTAGGAACTAGTTTTGCAATTTCGTTAGCACTCTAGTTCCCAGATACATTACAGTGAGCTGTAGTTCATTGGTAAACCACATTCTTGTGTTCATTGTTTATAAGTTTCAACAACGTTCTCTGTTCGGTGATTCTGCAAGAATTTGTGTGATTGAGCTTCAGTTAGTGCTTGTAAGGCAGCTTCAGATTGTTCATGAATCACATTCCATAAAAGTTATTTTCATATTACACTTTTACGAATTTAAATCAGTTAAAATTCCTTATTTTTATTAAACGATACCACTGAATATAAACATACTAGAATGATAGTAGTAGAAAAAAAACGTACTTATGAGAGGTGGGATCTTGTGACAGAGTTTAAACTACAGTGTGTGTGTGTGTGTGTGTGTCTGTCTGTCTGTCTGTCTGTCTGTCTGTGTGTTATGATTTGTTACATAGTAGTAAAAGCACCTTGTTAGGTCTAGTAAAGCATGTCAGAGAAAACCGTAAAACCTTACTATAACACCATCTTAACTAGAAAAAAAATGTTTATGAACCACTTTTTTAAATACATAATTATTAATGGCAGTACAAAGACTAATAATATAATTCAAATCAAGTCTACATATTTATTTTGTGATACATGATTTTGTAGGATATAATGTTAAATTATTTAGTAGATTTCGAGAGTTATGTATTATGACAGAACTTATATACTGTAATCGTACATCATATAAGCCTAAACTGAATATTAACATAAAACCAGTTGTTTGGTGAATGTGATTATATGTTAATTTTGTTCTATGCACACAAACTTAGGGCTTAAAGTCAGGAAACATGCCCTCCACATTGAAACGTATTTCAGTAAGCTACAGACATTGCTTTTAGAAACATGCCCTCCACATTGAAACGTATTCAGTAAGCTACAGACATTGCTTTTAGAAACATGCTCTCCACATTGAAACGTATTCAGTAAGCTACAGACATTGCTTTTAGAAACATGCCCTCCACACTGAAACGTATTCAGTAAGCTACAGACATTGCTTTTAGAAACATGCCCTCCACATTGAAACGTATTCAGTAAGCTACAGACATTGCTTTTAGAAACATGCTCTCCACATTGAAACGTATTCAGTAAGCTACAGACATTGCTTTTAGAAACATGCTCTCCACATTGAAACGTATTCAGTAAGCTACAGACATTGCTTTTAGAAACATGCCCTCCACATTGAAACGTATTCAGTAAGCTACAGACATTGCTTTTAGAAACATGCCCTCCACACTGAAACGTATTCAGTGAGCTACAGACATTGCTTTTAGAAACATGCCCTCCACATTGAAACGTATTCAGTAAGCTACAGACATTGCTTTTAGAAACATGCCCTCCACACTGAAACGTATTCAGTGAGCTACAGACATTGCTTTTAGAAACATGCCCTCCACATTGAAACGTATTCAGTAAGCTACAGACATTGCTTTTAGAAACATGCTCTTCACATTGAAACGTATTCAGTGAGCTACAGACATTGCTTTTAGAAACATGCCCTCCACATTGAAACGTATTCTGTAAGCTAGACATTGCTTTTAGAAACATGCTCTCACATTGAAACGTATTCAGTGAGCTACAGACATTGCTTTTAGAAACATGCCCTCCACATTGAAACGTATTCTGTAAGCTAGACATTGCTTTTAGAAACATGCTCTTCACATTGAAACGTATTCAGTGAGCTACAGACATTGCTTTTAGAAACATGCCCTCCACATTGAAACGTATTCTGTAAGCTAGACATTGCTTTTAGAAACATGCCCTCCACATTGAAACGTATTCAGTAAGCTACAGACATTGCTTTTAGAAACATGCCCTCCACACTGAAACGTATTCAGTGAGCTACAGACATTGCTTTTAGAAACATGCCCTCCACATTGAAACGTATTCAGTAAGCTACAGACATTGCTTTTAGAAACATGCTCTTCACATTGAAACGTATTCAGTGAGCTACAGACATTGCTTTTAGAAACATGCCCTCCACATTGAAACGTATTCTGTAAGCTAGACATTGCTTTTAGAAACATGCTCTTCACATTGAAACGTATTCAGTGAGCTACAGACATTGCTTTTAGAAACATGCCCTCCACACTGAAACGTATTCTGTAAGCTAGACATTGCTTTTAGAAACATGCTCTTCACATTGAAACGTATTCAGTGAGCTACAGACATTGCTTTTAGAAACATGCCCTCCACATTGAAACGTATTCTGTAAGCTAGACATTGCTTTTAGAAACATGCTCTTCACATTGAAACGTATTCAGTGAGCTACAGACATTGCTTTTAGAAACATGCCCTCCACACTGAAACGTATTCTGTAAGCTAGACATTGCTTTTAGAAACATGCTCTTCACATTGAAACGTATTCAGTGAGCTACAGACATTGCTTTTAGAAACATGCCCTCCACACTGAAACGTATTCTGTAAGCTAGACATTGCTTTTAGAAACATGCTCTTCACATTGAAACGTATTCAGTGAGCTACAGACATTGCTTTTAGAAACATGCCCTCCACATTGAAACGTATTCTGTAAGCTAGACATTGCTTTTAGAAACATGCTCTTCACATTGAAACGTATTCAGTGAGCTACAGACATTGCTTTTAGAAACATGCCCTCCACATTGAAACGTATTCAGTAAGCTACAGACATTGCTTTTAGAAACATGCTCTTCACATTGAAACGTATTCAGTGAGCTACAGACATTGCTTTTAGAAACATGCCCTCCACATTGAAACGTATTCTGTAAGCTAGACATTGCTTTTAGAAACATGCTCTTCACATTGAAACGTATTCAGTGAGCTACAGACATTGCTTTTAGAAACATGCCCTCCACATTGAAACGTATTCTGTAAGCTACAGACATTGCTTTTAGAAACATGCTCTTCACATTGAAACGTATTCAGTGAGCTACAGACATTGCTTTTAGAAACATGCCCTCCACATTGAAACGTATTCTGTAAGCTAGACATTGCTTTTAGAAACATGCTCTTCACATTGAAACGTATTCAGTGAGCTACAGACATTGCTTTTAGAAACATGCCCTCCACATTGAACGTATTCTGTAAGCTAGACATTGCTTTTAGAAACATGCTCTTCACATTGAAACGTATTCAGTGAGCTACAGACATTGCTTTTAGAAACATGCCCTCCACATTGAAACGTATTCTGTAAGCTAGACATTGCTTTTAGAAACATGCCCTCCACATTGAAACGTATTCAGTAAGCTACAGACATTGCTTTTAGAAACATGCCCTCCACACTGAAACGTATTCAGTGAGCTACAGACATTGCTTTTAGAAACATGCCCTCCACATTGAAACGTATTCAGTAAGCTACAGACATTGCTTTTAGAAACATGCTCTTCACATTGAAACGTATTCAGTGAGCTACAGACATTGCTTTTAGAAACATGCCCTCCACATTGAAACGTATTCTGTAAGCTAGACATTGCTTTTAGAAACATGCTCTTCACATTGAAACGTATTCAGTGAGCTACAGACATTGCTTTTAGAAACATGCCCTCCACACTGAAACGTATTCTGTAAGCTAGACATTGCTTTTAGAAACATGCTCTTCACATTGAAACGTATTCAGTGAGCTACAGACATTGCTTTTAGAAACATGCCCTCCACATTGAAACGTATTCTGTAAGCTAGACATTGCTTTTAGAAACATGCTCTTCACATTGAAACGTATTCAGTGAGCTACAGACATTGCTTTTAGAAACATGCCCTCCACATTGAAACGTATTCTGTAAGCTAGACATTGCTTTTAGAAACATGCTCTTCACATTGAAACGTATTCAGTGAGCTACAGACATTGCTTTTAGAAACATGCCCTCCACATTGAAACGTATTCTGTAAGCTACAGACATTGCTTTTAGAAACATGCTCTTCACATTGAAACGTATTCAGTGAGCTACAGACATTGCTTTTAGAAACATGCCTCCACATTGAAACGTATTCTGTAAGCTAGACATTGCTTTTAGAAACATGCTCTTCACATTGAAACGTATTCAGTGAGCTACAGACATTGCTTTTAGAAACATGCCCTCCACATTGAAACGTATTCTGTAAGCTAGACATTGCTTTTAGAAACATGCTCTTCACATTGAAACGTATTCAGTGAGCTACAGACATTGCTTTTAGAAACATGCCCTCCACATTGAAACGTATTCTGTAAGCTAGACATTGCTTGTAACAGTTTGCATTTTTAAGCAATTTCAAAATCGTGGATCATTAAATCAATTACTTGGTGTGTGTGGGGGTGGGTTGGAAGCAAAGTTTCTTTCGAGAGTTAAAGCAAAATGAGCAGAGGCTTTGTTCATATTATCCTACTTAAATCATTATAACATTGCCAGTATGTTTATAGCATACAGTGTATACAATTTAGATGATTAAAACTGTAATATTTCAGCCACCGAAAATGAAGACAGTAGTTGTATCTACTGTGGAGACTTACAACAGGAACCAGAATACAGTGAGGAAGTTGACAACAAAGAGTGTAGATGGAGTGTTAGAATCAAAACAAACAGTCATCCAAGATATCGGCAAGTCTCAATTAGGGTCTGGTGAGTTCTGTTAATGGTTTTCCTCTAATTTTTTGAGTAATTTAAATAAACAGTGCATAAACCACTACACAACCTTTCTAACTGTTATTATTTTCCTACAAAAAAATTCATTTTAACTAAAATTTTTGCTGGTCCGGATGGACATTAGTTTCTAAGGGAATATATCCAATGGGATATATCCCTTCAAAGTGTAAAAATCTGTTAAATGTAAATTACTAGATGGGTATTTCTACTCAGTTGTAAATAAAAAAATTAAAAAAAAAAAAAATTTTAATAAAAAAAGATAGAAAACGAGAAATAACCAAAATATCGTCAGATTTCCTCAAATTTTAGTCACATTGGAAAAGTTTATAATAAATGTATTACGCAACACAGTATTAAAAATTTTAAATAGAAGAAATTAAGGTTAAAAATTGAAAAAATAATAAATCCTGCCATCTAATCCCATTCCACCATATTATATTATCTTTAGATTTATATATTTTACAATTATGTAGATATTCATAGGTGATTTAAGTTATGTGCTTTAGTGCTCGGTATATTTAAGGGTCACCAAAACAAAAAGATTAAATAGAAATAGACAAAACTGTTTAAATTTGTGATATATAACAGATAGACCAGCAGTGCATTATGAATTCAACCCAAAATGTATCGTACAAAAGTTATGATTTTTTTAAGATTTTTAATAGCCACTATTTTGAAATGGTTGAACAAATTTTGTTTAGTAATAAACATGTAATTTATTTTTGTGACGTTTGATTGAAATGTTTGTTTGCTTGATATTTTTCAAAGTTGTTAGTATAGAAATTAGCTTCCATAACATAACTACATGTTTTTGTGTTACACAACTCATAACTGATTCAGCTACCAAATATTATGTAGGCTATTTTCAAATAACTTCAATTTCTCTTTTTTATGTAGTTTTCAATTTTCTAAGTTTGTTTTACATCATTTAGCTATATCCGAACTGTAACTTACATTAATTATTATGTTTTTATCTATCAAGTCTCTCGCTTGCCAATGCACAATATATAGTGTTACTGTCATCTGGATTGTGATCTTAATGTTTCAGAAATCAACTTGCGATCAGACAAATCTAGAACACCAAATTCTTACATGAGCCCAAACAGATCAAAGGTACTGTAACAATTTCTTTTAATAGCGTAATTATATTACTGTTTTAATTTTACTAAATGTATTATTTTGTTTGCTGTTTTACAAGATTTATTTTATATACATCATATATGACACCAATGACATATATTTCTGTGCAAAAAATGAGCACTTCAAAGGCGCTACATTATTATTAAATTTCTATTGAAAAATGAGCTATTTGAATACTATCATAGTAAATCCAGATGCGGGATGAACAATAATCTTGCATTTATTTCTTATAATATACACATTTAACGTGTTAATAGTATGTACTTATATTTGCGGAAATTCGCTGATATCACATCAGCGAAACAGCTATGTGTTGCTAATATTCACAAACTAAAACCTTTATTTATTATTTTTTGAACAAATTTTATTGGTGTAACCGATTTTGTGATTGATTTTGTGATTACACACCACAATATTTCACTAATGTGCTTCAACACTCATTAGTCTATTTATGCCCACTTAGAAATGGATAGTGTTAGTTATTTCCCCTGTGTCATATCTGCAGTTTACACTCCATTAATTTTGAAAGCCTTGATGATACCTTTTCCCTTGTTACAGCTGAATGCTCTCATTTTACCATAATGTACATGATGTTTAATATTATGTTATAGTGGTCTTAATCATATTTCCTTAAGAATAATGAAATAAATATAATTAATAACATTATTTAGAAGGTGATATATTGATTAATAATCCATTGTTTATGTCTTTGTTTCTTGCATGCATATTTTTGTGGAAAAAAATTTAATAATAAATGTGCTTATTTTATTCATTTAAGTTGCTGAATATGTTTATGATATTTTTATGAATTAAATATTATACACTTTACAATGATTTTTATAAAATATTATTTTGACATTAGTACTTAAAATTGTTATCCTTGTAAACTCATTATGTTTCAGTAACAAATCGTATGGTAAAAAATCAAAACAAAAATAGAACTTAAAGTTGAGATTCATACATATGTTTACAAATTATGGAAACTTACTATTTCTATTTAGAAGTAAGTACAGTAGTATTACAATAATAATACTATGACAATTATATTTGTATAAAAGTACTGCCCAATATATAATATAAAGTTATAGTGACTACATATAACTTAATTTGGAAATGGATTATTGGCTAATTAGTTTATGCCTAAACTTCACTCTAATGAAGTTTCTTATAGTATTCATTAGAGGTGGGCATTAATACTAACTTGCTTCATTGTCAATGCCAATTAACAGTGACTGTGATTAACTGTTGATTTAACCTGCTAACATTAATTTTTAACATTGTTGACATTGTATTTAGACCATTAGCATTTACTTTCCTTTCTCTGGTCTCCACTCCACTAACATCAGTCAACTAATATATATTTCTTTGTAACTGTATAATCATTTTTTTATACCAGTTTACTAGAGTTAATGGTTTGGCCAATTTTAAAACTTTTTAAAATTTTATTTTTACATATAGTATTATAAATTTTACATTTAATTTAGTTTAATGTATAGGGTACTATGTGGCAGGGATATTTGCAAAAGAAATCATTTAGTCATTTGTTTAAAGTCACTTTCTTGTCAACTTTCAATGCAACTTACACATTAACTGAAACTTAGACTGTGGACTGTGGGAGTTGGTTAACTTGGGAACTAAATACGGGAAGGTTATCCTTTGCCTAGTTGATCACTACTATCAGTTATAATATTTCTTCATACTGTTAGTGTAATTAACACATTAATTAATTGTTAATATAAGCTGTGAGAGTTGATTGTACTTGCATTAGTCTTATTGACAGATTAGCGCTGTTAGCAGTTAGTTCAGGAACTATGTACAAGAAGTTATCGTTTGTTTATTTGATCAACCTTAGTAGTTAACACATTTATTTTTCAATAGTTTTGAACATTGGCACAGGTCCAATGTTGACAGCCATCTGTTAACCAATACGGACATAGTCATAGTACTAACATCTTCATATGTCATAAAATATCACTTTTGATGTTTAGTAAAGCCAGTGTTGAAGTTTTATTGCATGTTCCATAATTCTTCCAATCTTCCTTTTTAAAGCCATTTGTTTGTGTCCGTTAGAGACAAGTACATGTATAGGAATGATCTATATACTAGACAAACTACTGTCTATTCTTCTGTCTGTTCTTTATATTTTTTCAAAGAGGAGTACAGACATAAAAACAATACAGGAGGAGTACAGGCGTAAAAAGGTAATACCTAATTCTTGTGCTTTAAGCCCTTACTCCAATAAAGATTCAAACTTGACCAAAAAGTAAAAACTCTGAGTTAAATTTTTTTGTAATGATTGTAGTTTAACTTCTGGTACCCAGACACAGTTAATAAGTGCCAATTTATTCTGTATTTGCACACCAAATAAATCTGCAGAGAGCCGTGTCCACCTTTAGTAGCATTTTGGTATGATAATTTAAAATTTTAACAGTCCTAAATTTTCTTTAAAATTCTTAAAACAGTTTTTCTTTTCGTGCTGGCTAGTGGGCGTATAAAATCTGCAAGTAAGCGGTTATTTTTATAAAGTATAACAAATTATATGTTTTACAGACATCATTTCATGAGCCATTTACAGCTGATTAGATAAATTAATCCATCTTCAATGCTCTGTTTTCCTTTTATGTTCCAACACCAGTTTCAGCACTACAACAGTTATTTCCAAGAAAGTACCCTAATTATTAATTTTAAGTAGTCACATTGTAATTCCACAAACAAAACATTCATGAAATAAATACACATTGAAAAATGTGTTGCATTATTAATTATAGGGCTGCTTTGAAGTAAATAAAAATGTTAGTGATAAAAGCAAAACTGTGAAAAGAGATATTTAAAGGAAACAAATAGGCCATTAAAGTTATTTGATAGACTGTATTTAATTAATTTTTTTTTATAAACTGAAAGGAGTATTTTTTTGTGATTTTAGAGAGAAACACCAAATCAGATAAAACAAGTTGTACAAGGTTCAAGGGAAATTAATAAAGAAGAATTTGCCAAAGACTGTCTGGACGCACACAATGAGTACAGAGCTAAGCACAAAGTCGAAAATTTAACACTGAATAACGAGGTAAACTATTTATTAACTAATTTATTTATTATTTATTAATTAAGATTATTTATTAAATAATTTTCCAACTGATAACTATCAACCTATTTTATTATTTCAATTTTTTTCCAAGGTGACAACCCTTATATTTTGTCTGAGTAGATAGGCCCTACATAAAGAATAGAAAGCAAAATTTTATGAAAACTTTTGATTTTTGTTAAGTGTTTTTTGACCTAAAACAAAAGGTTTAAAATAAAGTTTTGAAAAATTGTCCCAAAATATGGGGAACTTAGATCTATTTGCCAAACTTATCAAAATTGATCAAAAACACTTTTGTCTTTTAAGGGACCTGAAAATGGATAAACATTTCAAGATAAAAAGTGTAATCTTCTTTAAAATTAATTGGAATAAAATATGTAGACATTTTCATGAAAATTTAAATTAGAATGAAAATTAATAATACTGATGAATAATATTACAAATGGAATACAATTATTAACACACACACACACACACACACACACACACACACACACACACACACACACACACACACACACACACACACACACACACACACACACACACACACACACACACACACACACACACACACACACACACACACACACACACACACACACACACACACACACACACACACACACACACACACACACACACACACACACACACACACACACACACAACACTGGTAAAAGTTACTCTAGCAGCTTTGTTAATTTATGTGTATTCTTTCCTTGAAATAAAAGGTTTTCTACAACTAAAAATATTTTTATAACAATTATTTTTTCAATACACATTCATACAAACCTAAAGCACTTTGGTTTTGTGAAAAGCGCCATGGTGATTTGTTCCAGTTTGGTGAGTTTGTTCTCTGTATATGTAGGCTTCATGCATCACGCACCAAAATTATTACACTGTTCAGTCAACACACTTCCACAAGGCATAACCAATTACAGTACTGTGTGTACGAACCTAGCTATTGTTCAAAACTCACAACCATAGAGCCCGACTTTACAACTATGCTCATACTAGATTAAAACTCATTTAGTTTAGAACTATTTAAACATTTATTTTGTCTAAATTAGTGTTTAATGTTGAAAAAATTGCCTGTTTATAGAAAAAAATGTATATTATTAACTTTTTTTACTGCTAAAATTATATCTAGCCTATTGTTTTTATTTTTATTTTCTAAAGGTAATAAGAAACTAACTTAGTATTACGTAACACACATTTTTGGAAGTATCATAATACCAGAGCGAAATTCAAATTTAATTCTATGTATGAAAAATAATAGCTTTATTTAAGAAAACAATGCTAGTTAATTCAAAATTTTTAATAATTCATAGCTTCTAGAAATCCAAAAATAATGCAATATAAAAAAAGTAGTTGGTATTTTTAATTTGATTTAAATAATTTGAAATTAAATTTACAATAATTTTTTTTCTTCGGGTGCCTATTTGTTCCGAATATTGGCAATCATCTTGGATATGATAACTTTGTTCACAGCTACTTTGAATAGTTCATCGGTAGTTTTTGAGAACCATGTCTTCAAGGTTTCAAGCCATGATAAAAATTTAAAATTCAAGAAGAACATTTGACATTTGTTTTTCTCCAAGGATTTTTTAAATTTTTTTGTGTTTAACGTCCGACTACTGTGCACACTTGGGCTAATGCAAACGATGGGATGATTTATAGCGTATAAAAATGCCAAGCCCTGGCCGGAAATTGAACCCGGGTCCTCAGGGTGAAAGCCATCAACTAGGCCACCGAGGCAGATTTTTTTTAAATCCCAAGTAATTGAAGAGTGTGTATGGTAGCTAAGATTATCTGTTATTTTGTTTAAAGGTTTTTCTGTTCTTTTTAATATAGAGAAAAGTACTACTAGCCATTTAAGTATCTATCACTGATGTCTTACCCTTTATAAGCAAATAAAATAAAGGATTTTGCCTATTAGTTCAATAAAATAGCAAATCACTTCCCTGTTTTCTAAAATTTTTCAATGCCACTCTACATTCAGTAATGTCTGACAAGACGTTTGTCAAAATAATATAGATTTGCCAGGTATTCAAATGTTTCAATCTGCCACCAGAGCTTTGTGTCTGTGACTACTTTTAAGATGATCTATTTTTAAAAAGTTAATAGTCCATTTTAATTGTTAAAAAGCTGAAAATTTTGGCTGTAAAAAAATCATTTGTCATTCATATATTCAAGGTTTCTTGCTGAGACATTTTTCAATTAACAGCAAAGCTAGAAAAAAATTAATATATTAGATAAATAAATAGGCAAGGATATCATACAGTTTAAAATTATATCTATTTATTTGTTTTCAGTTACTTTTTAAGTATTTGGATAGTTTGAATTATTCATTTGGACTTTTTGGCTTCACGTTATCCAAGTTCAAGTATAATTTATAGATTATTACTTGTGTTTTCAATGACCAAATATTTTTTTCATGTTTAACAACAGTCGAAAATTAAGTAGGCAAAACAAACTGAAAATGTGATCACTTTGCTATAACTTTTTTTATTATTTCCGGTTTGTTGTTATTATTGTTTTTGTTTCAGATAAGTGCATTCAGTCAAGAGTGGGCCAATTACCTAGCAAGCATCAGCACAATGCGGCACAGACCAAATAACAAATATGGGGAGAACCTATATATGTACATGACAACTGACAAACAGCACAGAGTCCAAGGTCGTGATGCTGTTGATAGTTGGTACCTTGGAGAACTAAATAAATACACTTTCGGAGAAGAACCATCAGATTTAGAAGCAGGTAAACACATCAAATTTTAGTTTCAAAGTTCTTAATTTGTTTGATTGCAATGGCAGTGGAACAATTGAACCTAAAACTAAATTACAAATTTGTCCAATCACTTAAACTCAATTTTGTTTTCCTTTTTATCTCATTCTAAAACTTGATTTGTTAAATTTAAAGTTGTTTTGTTTAAGTTAACTCTAAAATACCCATCAGAGTTACATGGTTCAATATGTGCCGATTGGAAGATTATTATAGCCTTTAATTAACAATTATGACCCTTCTTCTTAAATACGCTCTTCAAATTCATACATTCACTATTTTGCTTTTGATAAGACTATAAGTCTTATCAGTGCTTATCAATATGTAGTCTAGCAATAATATAACAACACTGGAGGTAGATAGTATAACATGAACTGGAAGTATTAAGATCTTTGTAGTCAAAATTGTTTATTATTGTAATAATAATTTTGACTTTATTCATGGCCACTCTAAGAAGACCTGTTGTTGTCTCTTTATTTTTTTATTTTTGGCCTCATAGGACCACTTTAGTCTAAATTTCAGTTCTTCATAACATTGGGCTGTAATTTCCTTCTCCAATAATCCCTCATTCGATCAGATCGTTGCTTCCTGACAGCATCTGTGATCATCACCTTCTTGTGTCTCTTCGGTTTATCCACTTCAAATTTATTAGTCTTAAGAATGCGTGTTATTTTACATTTGTCTGTTGCATCATCCATTTTCAGTCCTATTTCACTGAGGTCTCTGAGGACTTGTGTGATGTATATTCCCTGTGTTTTCCTGTTGATGCTTCTCATTACCAGTTGTCTCAGGATTCTGTCCTCCGGCATTCTTAATATGTGAAAGAAGTGGGAAATTCTTCATTTTTTCATTACACTGAGAATGGGGTCGATATATTTGTATACTGTTTCATTGGTGGCTATTCTCCAGGTCCCGTCTTTCCGGTAGCTTTTGTTGAGACACGTTCTGATGATCCTTCTCTCTGTCTTAAGCAGCCCCATCTTGTTATCCATCGTGTTGTCTCTTTATTATATATTCTTTAATTGTTATTACATATTATTTTAAATTATCTTTTCTTATGAGTTTTTATTAATTAAAATTTATAATTTTAAAATTTTAGTTTTAGTGATAAAATGTAACACAATCACAGTTACATTTTGAACAATAGTCAGCTGCTTTTTTTCAGTTTTCGTAATATTTAAACATTTTTTCTAATTTCCCATAAATTGTACAGTTCTCTTTGCCTGGTTTGATTTAGTGGTTGTATATTTCGGAACCGTTTATGAGTGCTAAGTGAGGACACATTGTACACTAAATATCACTAGTGCCACTACAAAGAAAAATCTGATTAGAAAGCCGTGTAACTTGGGAAGTATATTTGTGCTCATGAAGGTTAGACTGAAAAATATTCAGTCTGTCACTACAAAAAAATATTTTGATGAGGCGTGCCCCCTGGACTATATAACTGAAAGTCTAGCATGTACTCTAAAAATTATACCACAGAAATACTATTGTTTCAGAAATGTATTATGCATTCTTCTTTATTTGTTTCACCCAACTTTGGGGTACACTAAATCAATCACTTTTTTATGTTCTATGCCTTCCTCCTAGCCCAGTATTTCTTCATTCGTTGTGATCTTGCTTTTCTTTCTTCATCAGAGATTTGGATCATTTGCTTGGATTTGACTTTGCCTTGGAACCGTTGCTTCTTGTCCTTGGTTATTGTTTTGGCTGTTCTGTCCATGAGCATAGTGTCAGTGATTTGTAGTTCTGTTATGTCCTTCTCTGTTTCTCTAAACCAAAGTGGTTTGGTTCTTCTATTGCGAAAGTAGTCAAATATTTTTTGGGGTTAGTCTATTTTTGTCCATTCGGAGGATGTGCCCATAAAAATCAATTCTCCTTTTTCTTATTGTGTCTGATAGTGTTTCAGTTTTTTGGTAAAGATTTTCATTACTGATGTGGAGTAATTGGTTGTTACGGAATTTGGGGTCTAAGATTTTTTGTAATATCTTTCTTTCTTTGGTACATGCATTATTATATGCTATCTCAACTTTTTATGTACTTTGGAAAATACTGTAATTGACCTCACTTCTTTGATTTACCAATGTTACTGTAAAGGATAGTATACTAAACATTATTATGAAAACATTTTTCACATCATTCTGTTTTTGTGTTAATAATTGTCAATATAATACACTTTCTTAAGGTTCTTAACAGTTCTCATTTCTACTGTTTATAAAAATGTTAGACTTGTTGATTATTCAGTACATTTTTTTATATAGACATTTGATTCATAATTATTTTTTGTTTTAAATTATCAGATCAGAGGAATTGTAATTATTTTATGAAATTAAATTTTCAGGTCATCTGACCCAAGTTTTATGGGCGGGCAGTAATCAACTTGGAGTTGGAGTGGCCAAAAGTGGATACTACACATACGTTGTTTGTAATTACAACCCTCCTGGAAACTACAAGGGCGAGTATGCAGAAAATGTTCCTCCAGTCGGGTAAATACTAATTATTAATTTGCTGTTATAAGAGTTGAATAGATAAGATTTATTTCTAGTTTATTGGCCAGGATTCCACTTTGTACATCTGATTAGATTAATTCAATGTCAAATGTTCGTCCATAAATCAGTCCGTTGACTCCAAATTAGATCTGATAATGATTACAAGAATTTCCTTCAATTGTGACAACACTTGTTTTGAACAATTTTTATAGTAAATACAATATTATCAGTAATCTCATAAAGGTAATTAATTTATTCTTAAATGCTTTTCACAGTTTAACAATAACAATCAACACTGTTTGATTTTAGTAATATTTAATATTATGTAAGCATCATAATTAAATTAAATATGTAATTATTTGATTTCAGTTACTTAACATAATTTTCTTTATATTTCAATTATATTATCTTTAAAAGATAAAAAATAAAATAGGAACAACATAAATTTCATGACTATCCTAACATTTTTTATATTTCTATCAAAGAAGAGCACAAAGTTAGAAATACTTGAAATTTTAAGAAATTGTGAATTAAAAAAGTATAATTGTTTTAAGATTTTGAATGATATTTATTTTGAAACAGATATACAGATTGTGTTGAAATCTTCCAGATTTTGCCCTTCATAACTTGCTGCTGTAATAACAAATTTTCCAAAAGAAATTCACTAATGAATCTATTAAAAACATGTTTTATAAAGTTATTTTATAATAACATGTTTTATAATAAGATATATACATAGCTCAATTTGAGGCAGAATGTGCTGGAACGGTGTTCTGGTACCTCTCTTTTAGGGGAATAAATTAAAACAGTTAAAAATGTGATTACAGACACATTACTCTTTTGTTAGTGAATAGGCCTATCCTACTAATTATTACACTTTAATAAAAGAACCATTTTCAGGTCATAACGATCGATTATGAAGTGAGGACTAGGGTAGTTTGTTGTGTGTTAATATTGAGTACCGCAAGCTGCGACTACGTCACTGTAGTGGTTAGTGGTGTGGCTTGATATTGATCAGCTTATAGGCCGGTAAGCTGACTTATTCTTAATTTCCCTAATACTGGTACCTCCCCGTCTCCTGAGTTGAAAAGTCTATTGAAACATGACTGCTCAGTGAAAAGGACTTTGAGCTTGCAGACACCGTTAGATCAAAAACTGGATGAAAAAACAGGCCAAAGTGTCCCTATAATGATTGAGGACAAAATTAAATGATGAAACTATTGTCCAGTTTAAACTCAATGAAAAGCACTCCAAGAATATGTCCATCCCACAGAAACAGTCAATCAATTTGATAACCATATCATCGAGTGAATGTGAAAGATTTTTCACAGATAACCCTCACTATCACACAATTGAGATCATCACTGAATATTGCAACATTTTCTGGTCTGTTGTCCATTGATCTCCATTTTGGCTCTTTAACCCGCTAGGTATGTTGACTCTTGGCTTGTGTCTGAATACTATTAAACATTTGCTGTCAAGAGACAAAAAGTATGATGAACAAAAACATGTTTTTTTTGAACAATTTTTAGGATGAGTAGACAACTTAAACAACCATGAAACTGTACTTGTTTACTATTTTTATTATTTCACTGCAATACATTTTTGTACTTTTTTGCAAAATACCTTTTTCTGAATACCCTTTTTTTGGAAGGTAACAGTTCCATCACCTCTATTTCTAGAAAAAAAATATATATATATATATATATATATATATGTATGTATGTATGTATCTATGTATGTGTGTGTGTGTGTGTGTGTGTGTGTGTGTGTGTGTGTGTGTGTGTGTGTGTGTGTGTATGTGTGTGTGTGTGTTTGTGTGTGTGTGTGTGTATTTTTATATAGTGATATCACATCACATAACATATTGCTTATGGTAGAAGTGGACAATGATCAAATGCATGCAGTGAATGAAAAATGACCCATAACAGTTTGTTTCCAATAAAGGACTGAACATATTTTATGTGTTTTCATTTTGATAAATTATTTCTAAGCATGTGTGTAAATATAGAGATAACATTGTGTTGTGCTGTAGGAATAAACACTGTGTGTTTACTCAAACAAGCCTTTGATTGATGGGCGTTGAGTTTTTGCAGGTCAATAACTTAGTTGATATTTCTTAGTGATCTGTTTTCAGGATGCCCACTCCTATTCCATTTTCTGTCATCCTAACTAATTTTACTTAGTGTGTCTTCAATTCTTTTACTGTGTGTTTAATTTTTAACCAGTTAAAAAATTTTAACATTTATTATTTATTGTGTTACATACTTTTGATATTTAAATTTAACAAAACATTACGTGTCTTTGTGTGTACGTTTCCAATTATTGTTTAAATCCTGTTTTCAATTTTTTTTTAATATTAATTAAATGTGTCCTAAAAAAGTATTTGTGGTAGTGGAAGTAAAAGACAAACTTTGACTATTGAACTAATGTATGTACTGTGTGTATATATAACACAATTACGTTCGTATGAAGATAGTTAAAATAAAATGTGATTTCTGTTTAGTAAATTTTCTTAATTCATCTTTGACATATTAATAGTAAGTACTCCATTATTTTTTTCTATATAACAAATTTAAAATGTTTGCCATAAGTATGTATTATAAACGCTGACTCGCACAGAAGTCTGCTTAGATAACACTCTTAGTTCTTGAACGAATTAAGACCGTTAACCGAGGTACCACTATATTTGTATGTGTGTGTGTGTGTGTGTGTGTGTGTGTGTGTGTGTGTGTGTGTGTGTGTGTGTGTGTGTGTGTGTGTGTGTGTGTGTGTGTGTGTGTGTGTGTGTGTGTGTGTGTGTGTGTGTGTGTGTGTATATATATATACATACACAAGCAAAAAGAACAATGAGGCTATTATCGCCTCCCTAAATGTAAGTGTGTGTTAGAGCTGCACCTCCCTGTGGGATATATATATATATATATATATATATATATATATATATATATATATATATTGGAACAAATAATAGTTTTGTTAATAAATTTTTTATCTTATAAAGTAGCAAAATGTATTTTTGCTAGTTAGAATAAATACATGAACTATTAATCTTTATTTAATTCAATAATGTTTGAAACAGTGGGTTCAAAGGTCGATCAGGAATGTCAGTTGTGGAATCCAATGAAGAATTTGCAAAGGAAATGCTGAAAATCCACAATGATTACAGAACTAAACACAAAGTGCCGTTATTGACACTCAATAACAAGGTATATTTTATAACTACTATTTAGTAGAGCTTATTTTATATATCTTATATACTAATTTTAAGTCATGTTTTTTTTTTATTATTCTGCTCTTTTTCGCACAATTCAGATTTAGCTCTTTTCTAATATTTAAACATGGCTAGTTGCAGTTGTTTGAAAATAATGATGAATTGAAAGACAGTGTACAATAACATCACAAATGGTTAATTAATTAATTAATTAATAACTTTCTGTAGCCTAAGGTTGTATATCATAAAAACAACTCTAAAAGTATTGGTGTTTAAAAAATAGACAATACAAACAAACTTAACCATTGATTTAGTTTTCTTGTTAGTTCAAAACCAATATATAATAAATATTAAAATCATATGTTAACCCTGTATGTGCTCATTATGCTTATCCCTCAATATTCTTATACAAAACACTAAATAGAAATAAAAAGGATCACAAACATAAATATAATAATTTATACTAAAACAAGCTAACATGCCTATCACTTATGGTTCCATCCGTTCAAGAAGAGCATCTATATTCTTTAGTTAATAATTTAAAATGCTGACATAGGAGTATCTGGCAGCTGGTTTCTTTCTTTATATTTACAGTGAAACAAATATCATAGTTTGAGCAATAATTCATATGTAATGCTAAATATGTTTTGTGGAAAAAGATGTATCATATCGTTTTAGGATTTCCATTCGTTCAGGTTTCCCAAAACATGTCTGGATAACAAGAGCTAAAATTGTGTTCAGCCACACTTACAATAATCTAATAAATGCCATTTTTAGTTTATTTTATTCAGAGTTGTAAAATAATAAACATTATATAGTTGACTTCCAATCATAATTTAAATAATACAATAATAATTTAATAATATAAGCGTTGCTTTAAATAATAAATAATAATTTAATAATACAAGCGTTGCTTGTATTGGAGCAGTGCTAATTCCCGCAGCTTTCTGTATTTCACTATTTCAACAGTAATAGTTGTGTTAATTTTAACCAGTTAAACTTAACGTTTTTTTTTCCAATTTGTACCGAGACTTGTCTTGCTTTGTAACCTATTTTACAAAGTAGCACACACACCAACAACCAAGCAGAATGAAAACAAAACAGCTGATTGGATTTCCTACTTAAATAAATTTCTTTTTCAGTTAAACATTTTTGCGATTTCATGAACTTTCACAACATAGTTAGAACTAATGTTGGATAGATATTGTACTTATCTCAGTTAAGCTAACAAAAAATAATGGTAGTAACCAAATACCAGTGATACATTTAGAGATGAAAGTTTTGTTGCTAGAAAAATCTGACAAGCACATACAGTTAAATTAATGAATATCAGTAAAAGTGTTTTTTTTAACTCTAAGAATAGTAAAGAGAGAAGGTCTTCATAACTATTATAATTAATCAGTTACATAATATATTTTTTTTTTTTGTTTTACGGAACAGTGATATTTACAGTTTTTTCACAGTAGAAATATGTTGTTTACATTGTACTACAAAATTAATTATGTTTTCATTATAATTACTGTAGATAAGCGAGTACGCACAGTCTTGGGCTAATCAGTTGGCAGAGAGAAATGTGTTTACACATAGCCCGAACAACACATATGGGGAGAATATGTTCTGGAGTTCTGGACCAGCAAGCGCCAAAAAAGTTTGTGACAGTTGGTATAGTGAAGTAGCTAATTTCAATTATGGTGTTGAACCTCCCAGGTCTGGAGGTATGATTTTCATATTATTATATATTCTTAAAAGCAATAATCTCAAGTAATGAAATATATTGTTCGTTAAAAAAATCAAATAAAACTTTTTTACTTTTTTTCTAAAGTGTTATTGATTGATTCAGGTTATAATATTGAACCTTTTTAAAAGAAAGTTATCTTTATTATGAGAAAAATGTATTTCATTATGGTACTTAAGTTACCATTTTTGGTTTCTTAAGTTACTTGATAAGATTTTGCTTTTATGGACAATATATTTTATGCACTTAGCCTTATAATATATAGGGTGTTTAGCAAAGGGTTCCAAGAATTGAGGGCGTAATTCCCTACATCAAAATTAGATGAAAATTTCCAATAAGCATAGGTCCAAAAACACCTTGTTTTCTGTCTGACCACCATTTTGTACTTTTATAAGCAACAATTTATATTTTGAGAACTGTTCAAATAGCTACATGAAATTTGACACACGTATACATATCTGTATCGACAACTGTTTAAAAAAGTATCTAAACTTTATTCTGAAAATGTTCAAAATGATGGCCATTAAAATTTTTTAATTGTAAATAACTTTTTAATTTTATATTTTATGAAAGTTACTTTTATAAGATAAAATATTGCCCATTTTATTATGAACAAAGCGAAACTTCCTTTTTTAAAATCTGATTAAAAATAAAGTTATGGAACAATTTATGTAAGCACCATTACTGGCTTTTTTAGACTGAAATTTGAGCCTCACATCAATTCCTCCTGTGGAAAATGGGAATATGACATATCGTAAAATGTATTACATTTTACTGTACAGTAAAACAAATAAATCTGACCCATTTCAAAATTGGTTTGCCAGACTATGAGGTTGTCAAATGGGTGAGAATCTGGACTAACTAGTCTGTACTTTATATGTATCTATATTTATTACCAATTATATTATGTTTCAATCAAAAGGTTAAGATTAGAATAATATTTTTACCCAAAAGAAGGAAATTGCTGTTATTCCTTAGCTGCCTTTGCATGGTTTTTCCATAGTACGAGTATAATGTTCCAACTTGAGGCTACAGCCTGAGTACAACAGGACATGCAACATTCATGACAAACCTATTGCACAATGTCAGTGTAGTCTGCGGACAGAAATTTGAAGTAAGGTGTTTAGTTTTCCTGCAGCATCAACTAGAGTGTGGAGCGTTCAGATCAAACCTGTTTGTTTTTTGTGTGTTTTCTTATAATGTCGTTCAAAGAAATTATTTTTGTATTGTAATTTTATATCTAACTATATATATATATCCTGATTCTTGGCTTAAGTGGAAGCCTATTTGCAGTAACTTCCTCTCTGGTCAGTTTCTGATTTAGCACTCTACATACATGTTCAAAGTTGGTTTTACTGATTTAAGATGTTCACTTCCATCTCTCACTTCTTTCACCGCATATGGCATAAGTTTGCCTAGTGTCTCCACAGTTCACTACGATTCAGTGTTGGTGGTTGGATGGGATTATATGTGACTTAGGAAGTTTCCTCCACTTTATTGCTATTTTCACTTCCTAGATCCATTTTAGCAGTTTCCTAGGATTCTTTGAGCTTTGTGGTTTTTTGTAGTTTATTTCCAGGAATAAAAATCCCACAAATAGTTAGGCACATAAAATGTCCATCCATACAGAGCCCTGTGTGCATAGGTTAAAACTGGAAGTCGACTGGTGTTCAGAGTCAACTTTAACCAAGCAGCCTCTGCTTCAGATGAAAGACTCTAATGCATGAGTAAATAAGTGAAGAAAGGTTAGATGCAGCTAGGATATCTCTGGATTGCTAAACCTGTACTCACAATGTGTGATCTTATGAGAGGTGGATTACACTTACCAATTAAATTTTAAAAATCAATCATCTGGACCCTATCTTATATAAAGTATTATGAGAATGTACCTTTCTTTTAAAAATACTTTCTTCATACAATTTCAACTGTGATAGTATATTATTCTTTTTTTTATAAATACATATATTTAAAGAATACTTTCAATAACAAAAATTTGTATTAGACAACATGTTGATGATGGATCAAAAACAAGTGATGTTTTCAATGAGCAGGTTGGATTTCAAAAGATAGAAAAGTTATAATCTATTTTTTTTTTTTTTTTTTTTGCACAAACAGTACTTTATGAGTAAGTCACTGATGTGTGTAACTTTGTGATTTGTAACATACTGGTAAATTTTTATATGAAGTTTTCAATATTTATAACATTTCTTCTATTGTTAAATATAACCTTGAAATAATGGCATTAATTTCACTGCCATATTGGCAAATTTTGTTTTTAGAACAATAAAGAAGAAAAAGTTTTTTTATAACCTAACTTATCCATACATGAAATGTTCCTAAATATTAGAGGGACAAATAAATATATTGAAATATATTTTATTCCTAAAAAAATTGTCTTATTAAAGATATTCTTTTATCAGAGGTTTCTACTATAACTTTTTAATGCATGTATTTTAACTTTGTATTACAGTTTAAATACTTATTTTCATTTATTTTTTTCTAGTAAACTTAAATTTCAAACACTTTACACAAATGGTTTGGAAAAGTTCAACACAGCTGGGCATTGGCAGAGCAATCAATAAAGAAACTGGCCGTAACTACATAGTTGCCAATTACGCACCTCGTGGTAATGTCAACAACCAATTCAACAGCAATGTCCTACGCCCTAGGAGAAGTGGAAAATAATGCCTTTATTTTAAAATATTGTATTCCTTTTAAATTTTTATACCAAAGATGATTTATTTGTCATTAACCCTTTAACGAGTAAAGACGTCATATGACATCTTTAAAGCTGAGATCAGAGTGAGTAGCATATTAACATCATAACTGTCACAAAGAAAAAAAAAATTGTTTAATTAATCAAAACTCATTTATTTTATTGTAAAAATATATAAAAATGAAAAAAATTGTTTTAGTTTATTTTCTTCGTGTGAAAATCCTCAAAACACAGATATGGGCTATACATACAGCATAACGCTACACTGTGACATTCAAAGGAAGTGTCTTTTCTTTTTTGTTCCTTTGTTTTCATGTTGTAACAAACATAACACTTCCTTTGAATTTTTCTTCTGTTCATTACGTTTTTGTAAAGTTCAAATGAAATAATGTCTATGTGGTACCGCAACAGATGCCTATTGATACTCGGGTGTGAACTGTGTGTCAAGGAACCTGATCTTCTTAGGCCTGTAGTGTACTAAAATTTTCCTAATCAGGCTAAGGAGATAACCCATTCCAAATTTTTTTTTACCTGTATTTAAATTGAAATTGCAATATACATTTAACACAACAATATCAAGTAAATAGAAATTGTAAAAAAAGCAATAATAACAAAACTACAACAAACAAAACCAGATAAATATTAAATTTAAAAAATTAAACAAAATAACTAATACATTGAAATAAACTCTCTTACTAATATACGTCTTACTATGAATACCACCAAAAGGATAACTACCGCCAAGCCGCCAATAATTCACACGTCAAACTATACTGACACTGCAAGACCATCCCATTTTCCAGGAATGCCCAATTGTCATCCACCAATGAGTGTATTACTTTTATTATATTTAGCGAGAAAAAGTGCCAATGTGAGACGGGTTTAAAAAATAACTTCATATTATCTTCTATTATTCTTTTACACAATAATTGCAGCGTGTAAATATAAAAAAACCAAGACTTAATATGATGTCCTTACTCATTCATGTTATATATGTGAATAATGTCTTATGGCGTCCTTACTCATTATTGTACTTTTAGTGTACTCTTCAAAGGGTTAATATATACAGTAAACCCTCTTATATCTAACCTAGATTTGTGTTATTGTGTAGGCTGGATAGCAAAAATTCCAGACATCAGAAGGTAACATTTAATACCTTTAATAAATAGTAAAAGACACAGTTTGACTAAATTTCCAGTACTCATATTTTAAGGGACTTTGCAGACAGTTAAATTTCATTTTGTAGGCAGTTTTGTGATATACAGACAATTTGTATTCTTGTAGATTACTCTTCAGTTACATTACAAATTTCTTTCATTTTTTATTCTAAACCTTTATTGTCATTTGTTTTACTGTACACTTATAAAAAAATAACCATCAAAAAAATAAAATAAAATCCATTCTGGTAGTTAACGTGGAGTTTATGGTGTGACAGCAGATTAAAACTTACGAATGCTGGACAAAAAGCAATTACTTTCAAAACTCATATTTTTCAAAAGATGCAACTATTTTCGCATTATACAAATGTCGTTTTTGTTCCATTTTTTAAATTTCAGATCACTGTATAGACATTTATTTACTCCAAGTAAATGAATAGATTCACCAAAATAAATCAGTTGCTGCAGTGGAGAACAAAAGACCGTTTTTCTACATCATTGTTTTCTCAGCATTTTAATTGTGTTGATACATCCTTCTTCAACAGAAACTACTGTCTGCTTTAAAAAGTGATTTCACATTTCCCCAGGCTAAAATTATTGATCAGATATTTTGTACAGTATTATCCGCATATCAGAGAGTTTACTGTAATATTATTAGAGATAAAATAGATTTTAAGCTTTAATTTATAAGAGTAATAAAATCAAAGTTGTTTCTTTTATTACATAAATAATATTAGACGATGTTTAAAATTTGTTCCTTAATAATAAGTTTACGATTATCATTAATTAAATTTCTTTCTGTCAATACTAATGGAATTTGTAAGCTGCTGTAGTGAAAGAATAGTTTAATATTATTTGTTCATTTTCCTTAAATTATTTAATCATTTAAAAATATATTCAATCAAAAATATTCAGTCAATTAAAGGTAAAAATAACATTGACATTAGATCTATCATATTAACATTATTGTTTTTACTTTAAAAACAACTGTAGAATTACAAGTTAAAGACTGTATTAATTAATTAATTAATAGATTAATACATAAGTAATTATTATATTAATTACACAGACTGTAATACTAATCATACAATTAATGCAATACCTATGTAATATATTTCATTGGAGGCCAAGTTAAAGAATTCATTAGACTTAGAGCTTCTTTGGACTTAAACAACTCAGAATTTATCTTTAACTTTTAAAACTAATTATCACACAATAACTTTTATAATGGTATTACAATTAATAATTCCTGTCACTAATCTATACCTACATTTAAATATATCATAATGTCAATAATCAAATGTGTCCAATTTTTATTTGTTATACATATTATGTAAGGTACTTCCAAATTCTACTGTATTTTAAAGCGAAATTATGTTACTTGTGTCTCTGAATTTTATAAATGGAAATGTATGTACTGTATTAATATTTTTTAAGAACACAATTTGTCAATAAATTAAATAATAAATAGATAAGAACTTTACTAATCAGCTGCATTCAATATATTCAAAGAATTACCATTTAGAATAATTTTTTTTTCAATATAAATATGTACAGTTCAACAGAATTTAATTGAACATTGATAATTTTTAAAGGGCAAGTAAAGAGCTTTGAGTGAACACAAGCACCTCACTATGGTAGTGAAGGGGTAATGGGATATAATGGACGAGACAGATGAGACACGTCCTCTTGTATCTAGTTTATGAACACATATTTGTTTTTTTTTTACATAAATAAATTCTGAAAAACATGTAAACTAATCACATGGCTTAAAATGGGGCTCAATTCAACCTCTTATTTAATTGAAAAAGTTATGTGTCACTATTTTCTAACAAATTCACTAAGTTATGTTTCGATAGTAGTTTGGATAATATTATTACACAGCAAAATCCAATTCAAATCCTTTAAAGTCCTTTGTCTCTTAAAAGAGGAAAAAATAGTACATGCTTTTATGTTTTTAAATCCCTTTGTGAGTTCACAAAAAAAATCAGTATTTGTTAATTTAAATACATTACATTTTACTAGCTATTCCAAATGTGTTATTGTTTAGCAATAATCAGAAATTATGTGGTTGTTTTAAAAATGTGTTGTTTTAAATAACTATTTATAAATAAATAATTTTTACTGTTAAATACTTAATTTAATTTTAGCTAATTAAATTGAACTGTTTATTTATTTCATTCAAAATTTGTTTTAAAATAACTAAGTTGCAACAGTAAAACATATCTTACTATGTTTAAGTTATGCTGGTGGTTAAACAGGGTATCAGAAATAATTAGTGCATGCCGGTGTCTTGTGCACTTGCCAGCAAATGTTTCAAAAACAATGTTTGTTGATTTTTTCTTACCAGCTTTCCTAGTAGAAGTTCTACCGCATTTAATTAAGTGAAAATTAAATTCTGAAAAATCAATTTTAAAAAATTAAGTTATTTGAAATCCTGCCATTTTGTAGAGTTTTGTATATTTTTGGCATATCAATCTAAAAATAGTAAACTCTTCATTGGTTCATAAACATACCTGAATGTGATTTTTGTTTGAATTAATTATTTAAGAAGACTAAAATAGTTTAATTACTACTACTTTTTCCTACAAATAAAAGAAAATATTATTATAATACACAGAAAATTCCTCGTTTAATTTATTTCAATTTGATATCAAGTTAATGTATTAATAGTTGTGATTATTTTGAATTATATTTATCAGGAAGCGCCTAATCATCAATATTAACTAATATATCATTCTCCTCTGTTTAAAAAGTAACATAAAAATCAACCTATATTCAGATCAGTTATTTAACACTACTCCCCTTAAAAATATTCCCCTTTCAATTAGTGGAATCATTGCTGAAGGCCTTTTTTGATATGGCCTGCAGCTAATCTGTCGTGTTCTGCATGATCTCCTCTCAGGTTTAAAATCTGGTTCCATTCAGAGGCATTTTCAACTTAAGAAAAGTCAAAAGTCACACATGGCCATGCTAGGGGAGTAGGAAGGCTGACAAATCACAGGTGTGTTGTGCTTGGCCAAGAAACTCTGAATCGTGTGAAGAATGAGCAGGTAAGTTATCATTTTGGAGCTGTCTACTGGTTTGGCTGTTTAGGTCTTATTGCATTATGAAGCCAATACCGAAAATCTTGAAAATGTTCCTTCGTGGCAATAGTGCCTTGTGGTGTGTCCTAGTGATGGACCACACCTCTGGAGTCAAAAAGTCGGTCAGCATGACTTTGACTGCTTTTTGGGTTTTTGAGTTGATGCAGTCTTCCATTGTGATGGAACTTGTTTTATTGGTCATACCCAAAAACCAAGGACTCATCTCCAGTGATCACTGTATTAAGAAAGTTGGGATGACTATATGCAGTCTTGAGCATATCCTATACTTTCTCTAAAAAATGTTGTTTTTGCTCAATTGTTAGTGACTTGGACAGAAATTTTGCTGAGACCCTCCTGAGGTCCAGTAATGCCCATTTCATCTGTAAGTTGTCTGATCATGATTCGACAATTTAGCATCACCAGGTTTTTACTTGATCAATGACAACCTCATTTCTGAACATTGAGGGCATACTGGAACATGCTTCATTCTCCACTGGTCAGCGGCTATCTTTGAAGCAGTTGTACCGCTCCTTTATCTTTGTGGAACATTTCTTTGTCCCCAAACATTTGTTGAACTTGCAGAATGTTTCCACTTAAATATCACCAAGCTTTTAAACAAAATTTAATACAAACAGATTTAAATCTTTCTTTCAATTTGTTGACAAAAACAAAAATGGTACTTATACTACCTCACTCATAAACAGCATTACAGCAACTGACTGGTTTTGAAGTTATTTAAAAAGTGAAGCATTTGCATTAAGCATATCTACATGTGTACGCCAAGCTACCATAGCTTAATTTGTCTTATCAGTAAAAATTATGGTTGGATACTATTTTAATAGACCATGTATCTTTTTTATTTAATTAATAGTAGCAGGATCGATGCCTTTTATTGAAGCATCAAAAAAATGTGTGAAAGTGATAGATAATTTCTACTTTTTTTAATTCAAGAAAATTAATAAAAATCACTGGTAAAATTACCTTACTTTGATAAGAGGTAATTACCATACTTGTCAGAAATAGTCCAAACCCTACTTTCAAAAAATGTTTGAGTTCTGAATCAAAATTCTGAAGTATGTACTTCTTAGTTTCATTACTATTAAAACTGAATTTAACACAAATATTGCAATAAAAATAAGGCAAAATATTTTATTGTCATAAAAATGTTTATAGAAAATATGTTTCCTGAAATATAATTCAAGGATAATATATTAACAGAATATCAATATAAATGTATGTGTAAGGTTTATCTTCAACACTATCAATATAGTAAAAGTTTACTTTCCTGTATGTGCAACATCTTTGTTAGATATGCCTTTAAATCATTCCATTACAAATCAAAAAGGCATTCACTTAGCCGTCCAATAACAAACGTCTCATATCTCTACCTATAGAGCTTATATTATGCGTATATATATTAATTTACATCAAACATACTGATTTCTAAAGTATGCTGTATAAATATATTTCAAGTAGTAATAATAAAATGTTAAGGTTTTATTGTAAAGTAATATACTTGTTTCTCTACAAGGGCATGTTACCAAGTAATAAGTTTTGTTGTATTTGTTACTGTTTTGCATTTATAATAAACTGAAAATGAAACAATACAATGTTATTTTTTGTCTTTAAAACTTTCCAACTACATCAGCACGTTAATGTCGTGGCCCTTCAACTACTCAACAACTATGGCATGGTTAGAAGATTGAAAAGAGTAAAACCATTTGAACTGTGTAGTTTTAAAGTCTCACTATTTAAGTTCTGAACTAGATTACTGTCAGTGGATGAAACTTAGTATAACTTTTATGTATTAATTTAGGTCCAAAACAAATAGCTTATTGATGTTGCACTAGATTGCTATAATAATAATAAAAAAAAACTTTCTGTTTTCAATGTTGGCCTTGATTAGTTAGTTCTGCAGAACTTTAGGTTTATTCTCAATTCTGATTGTCCCTATTAATTCTGTATTAAATCAGAATTTAAAAGTTGACCTATATTGTTCACCAGCTAATACACTGTTTAAAGTCAATGGAAATTAAATTTAAGGGGGAATCAATTTGGAACTGTTTGAGGAATATTCCAATGAAATATTTCAAACGTGTGTAATCAACATTCACAATTATATTACTTACTACAACTTCAGTGTTTCACAAACAATGAACCCAAGGAGCTTTCAAAATGTTTGCTTTTTTACCAACTACAAAAAAGGAAGAGGTTCTCAACTCGACCTGTGCCTATGTTTTTAATGTTTGTCCAGCGATTATAAAACTACTAGGCCGATTTGAATGAATCTTTTTATAAATGAATAATCTCTCGGTATTCCCGTTCAATTTTCATTCAATTCTGCCTACTTGAAAATAAAATATCTTACAGAAATTTCCAAACACCCAATCAAGAAAACTATAAAAATAATAAATAAATAAAATATAAAAATAAAAGAAAAACAAAATATAGTGATTATTCTCTCACTATCATGATGGAAACAAATTCCCCAAAACTAACGAAATTCAGTTAAAAAACATAAAAATTATCTTGATGTAAAAATTTTACATACAATACAGTATAAAAATGAGCACTGACGATATAAAATGAGTCTGCAGACAGGTTTTTTTATTTATTCTTGAAACAGAATTTCTTTTTATTTAAAATTTGTTATTTTAACTTAAATTATGAATCTCCTTCATGAGCAGAATTTCACAAAAGTTCAATAAAAAAAAACAATTTTGAGAAACTTGGACCATTTTCAGCTTTTGAGCAACTTTCATCAAAATTGCTTAAGACAATTGTGTGTATGTGTGTGTGTGTGTGTGTGTGTGTGTGTGTGTGTATATGCATATATATATATATGTGTGTGTGTGTGTGTGTGTGTGTGTGTGTGTGTGTGTGTGTGTGTGTGTGTGTGTGTGTGTAAGATGTTTTACCAAACAAGGTTTTTACCAAGGGTTTAAAAAAGTTGCTTTTTAATTAATATTTTTTCCAGAAATACTAGTTCACTTCATTAAAATCAGACATAATATTTAGCTCTAGAGATGTACATAGATCTAGTGTACCCAGAATTTTATTTTTGAGGTTGATATGCCATGAGGTCTGAGCGTCTAGAGGAAAATCCTGATATTTTAACACAAGTTTTGAACCTTTTAGCCATTTAACCGTATCCTTCAAAATTTTCTCAATCACCAAACTATTAAATTCTGTAGAAAGTGTGATATAAGGTAAATTAGTTATTTGATTATATATTCCAAATATTTTAAAATAAATGTAAAAATGTACTTACAATTTAGTCAACTAATTATGTTTGTTTTTTCCCAAATGAATTGTCAGTAATAATAATGGTTAACTCTAATGTCAGCTTCTCTAATAAAATTGAAAACATTAAAAGGAAACTTTGATATTTGTTTACTATTTCTAATTTTTAGCAGTTTTGGCAATAAAAGATGCAGTCAAGTACATGTATTTAGTGTATTAATAAAGAAAAAGAATATTTTCCTTGCCTAAGAAATAGTTCCTGTTTAGAGTTTTTCTCCAGTGTTGCTGTGTCATGCACTGCATGTACAAATAATTAATTGAACATCACTGGACAGCTTCCACCTCTGGAAACGTTTGCACCCTAGTTTTGTATCTGCCTCCTTGGAATTATTTCAATATATTGTGTATTTTTGTTTCATTTTTTGTACTTGAAATTTCAAGGGAGATATTCTGATCTGTCCTCTGCATATGCACTGGGCTTACACTCACAAACAAAAGTATTTAAATGACAATAAATAAATGACCATAGGTGAAAATGAAATACACATATCATTAAAGTAATATTTGGCACAAGAAACAAACCAGTAACGGTCACAAAATATATCACAATGTGAATTTACAGCAAAGTACACACCTATTACTGGTAAGTTGACAATAGACTCTATTAAGACAGGCAAAGATTGATACACACTTTAATGTTGTGTAGCACGTTCAAACCAATAATACCTTCTTCCTAGCTATAGTTAATCGTGAACTGTATAGTTTTGTCTCACTGTAGTTTAACCCTTTAAGCCTCACCTGATTTTTGGATAAATTGTAGGTAAATGTTACTGGTCGAAATATTAACCAGTTGTAAAATGTGTCTGTGCTCAGTGAATTTTCAGTCATTTTAAATTAACTTTACAGATTGATTTTTCAATCCAAAGGTAAAGTAATTAATCATTCGGTAAGCCAACATCAACCTTAATGCCATCCATTACTCCTACTGGTCCTCAAATACTATAAGACTTGTTTAGAGCATTCTGGTTGCCATGTGTTTCCAGATAGTGGGGAAATTTTGTCGAATTGGTTGAAATATTGACCAGTAAGTATGCCATTTTACTGAATTATGATTTATTAGGTATGTATATAACAATTTTTAAGTATTCTAATGTATTTTACAGTTATTCTACTATGTTTTTAATAATTACGACATTATTGTAATATCAAGTGCTTGAAATTACTGTTTATATTAATTAAATATAAACCTAAAAAAATTGCATCTATAAAAATAGGTATTTACCCTATTAATATTTTGTTTTACTTTATTTTCATAAATATAAAGTAGGAATTTTGCCTACTTTATTAGTCTATGGAATAAAATTGTTTATAAATATTTTCTGATACAAATATTTTGTTTTTAAGAATGGTTCTATATAATGGAACCCATCCAAGAAACATTGAGAAGCAAATTAATTACAGCCTACTGTAAAATATAGAACGACTGTGTAGTAAGAAATAATTGAAGGGCCACAGGGAGGGGAAAACAATCAAAGCCCATTTTTCTGCCAAATTGAGATTACAGTGGGAACTGATAGCTTATTATAGACAGTATATAACTATGACATCATACAGGCAAGAAACATCATAGTCACTGTGTTATAATAGGAAAACAATTGGAGCTAATGGGGAAGAATGATCACAGTCCACAAGCCAGCAGGCAAGACAGATCAAGGTCCTATTTGCTCCCCTCCACTCACATCCGAGTGTCAGCAGTGCTTGCTTTGTTTTTTGGTTAGTTGAAGTAACGTGTATAAAAAACATAACATCATGTGTATAAGATAACCTGTTTAAACAATATAGGTGAATTATCTTGAGTGACTTTAGTGAAACAGACAGTGAAGAAGGGATGAGTATACATAATGATGTAGAAAAAAAACATGAAGAAATTGAAGCAATTACTGTCTACTCTTTAACACAACCACATCTGATGTATACTATCGTCGACAAATGAATTTCATTTCTTTTAATATACATGTATTGTCACACTCAACCACAGTATTTTAACGTATGATGAAAGTGTCCGTCAGAAGAGGGCAGATAACATTTGCTCAATGCTTAAACACTTCTTTGAGAACATTCTTAGACCAACAATAAACACATCATTCTTTTCTGCAATTCGTGTGTGGGCAGAACAAGAATTTCACAGTTATGCGCTTTCTGCACTACACAGTTCATACACTGAAATGATTTGCAACCATAAAAATAGTTTTCCTTTTAAGAGGTCACTCTTATATGGAGGGGGACAAGGATATGAGTCTCTTGTCAATGCAAAATCTTACACTGAGACACCCAGTGACTGGAGGGACGTCATCAAAAAGAGCAAATTCAAACCATCACCTTTCACTGTCATCAATTGTGCATCAGACGTAAAAATTGAAACTTGGGAAAGATTTTTTTTTATTTGGGCTTTATGTTAAAAAGTGCCCTATGCCTACACGACCAATTAGTATTTTAAAGGTTGACCAAAATCAGGCAAGATTCATGTTTTACAAGTCAAACTACTTGGGTAGATATTTGAAAGCTTTTTTGTTAGGAATAAAGGCACAGAAAACAAAAATTAAGAAAGTATAACAAGCAAAATGACTCAAACGTATTGAAAGAACTTTTCAATGGAAAACTGCCCACTAAACCAGCAAAATTAAAGGATTTACTACATTTAAAACAGTTCTTGACCAGTCCCGATTCTCAAGAATTCTACGATTTACTGGTTCCTGTATCCAGGACAAATACTATATCCAGCAGCAGTATCCAGACAACCCACCAATTGATGATGCTTCATAACTGGCAAAAACGATCAATGTCCTGACATCTTTTTGTTTTGAATTTAACAGTTCATGTTTCATTTGTTGTGTTGTTTTTTATTTCTGAATATGTAATGAATGCTGTTTTAAATTGTACAAAGTTTAAGAAAGTTATTTTTATACCAATTTTTAAGTTATTTAATCGACTTGAAACTTAAAAAAATTAATTCTGAAAATTGTGGTTTGCAGGAGTCTGATCGTTCTTCCCCGTGGCCCTTCAATTGTTAACCTAATATTTTTTATGCATAAAAGTGTTTAAACACTTTAGTGTAAACACGTTAGTACTATAGATTTTTTGTATTTTATTAGAAATGTACTTATGGAAAAATATATAAAATGTATTCCTTTACAAAATGTGTGGTTGATATTTAAACCAGTACTTATTTCATAGAAGCGTTGAAAAATAATGCTTACTGGTTAAAATAACAATTATAGTTGCAAAAATTTTTAAATGCATAAAAAAATTTTTTTTCACTTTGTAAGTTTGTGATCTAATTATGTGAATTAAATGGGGGAAACAGTAATTTCTCAAAAATGTATCAATGTTCATTTCACGAATTCAGTGGTAATTGTGAATTCAATCAGTAAGCATTAACTTTTGAATATATATATTTGTCTGAGCACGGAGAAAGTTCATAGATGGTCGATTTTTCAATCAGTATCCAATAAAAGGAGTGCAACTTGTGGAGGGTGAACAAATTCAATCAATAGGTTGATTACTATAGAAGACTACTTTTAATTTTTGTAATTACTTACAATGACACTATAATACAAGGTGTGTTTAGAAAGTAATGAGAATTTTAATTTTTTGAAGAAAATATTTATTTATTCTTCTACATTGATGTTGTCGCCTTCAAAACAGTCCCCATTGGAGATTATGCACTTGTGACAGTGCTTCTTCCAATCCTCGAAACACTTCTCAAACTCGATCTTTGAGATAGCCTTTAGTTTTTTCAGCGATGGGCTTTTAATGTCATCTACGGCTGTAAAACGATGGCCCTTTAAGATTCTCTTTATTTTTGGAAATAGGAAAAAGTCACACGGGAGCCATGTCTGGCGAATATGGAGGCTGGGGCATCGTTACAGTACTGTTTTTGGCCAAAAATTCACAAACAAGCAATGAAGTGTGAGCTGGTGAATTATCGTGGTGCAAAAGCCATGAACTGTTTTTTCACAGATCCGGGCGTTTTTTTCGGATTGCTTCATGCATACGGCGTTGAACTTATAGGTAGTACTCCTTATTGACCGTTTCACCTGGTAGCAGGTTGAGCCTTAGTTTCAACATCATATCCGTAAACCCATGTTTCGTCACCTGTTATAATATGTTTCAGTAATTCTGCATCGTCATTGACTTCATTTAGTGACTCCTGAGCAACTTCCATTCGCCACTTTTTTTGTTCAAAATTCAACAATTTTGGAACGAATTTTGCTGCCACGCATTTCATACACAAAACATTGGAATTAATGTCATGACATGATCCAATCGATACGCCAACATCATCAGTAACCTCTCTAATTGTGATTTGGCAATTGTTCATAACCATTTCTCTCACTTTTTCCACATTTTAATCGTTTGTTGATGTGCTGGGGCATCCAGGGCGTTCGTCATCTTCTACGTCTTCACGGCCTTCTTGGAAACGCTTATATCACTCGTAAACTCTTGCTTTACTCATAGCAGACTCACCATAGGCCTTTGTTAACATTTCACACACTTTGTTACACTTTATTCCACTTTTTACTCATAATTTGATACAAATTCTTTGATACATTTCTTTTAACAAACGAAAATCGCCGAGCTCATAAAAACATGTTTAACCTTAGTGGCTGTCACAGACAAAGTCAACAATGAAAACAGCTGAAAGTTTTATCATACTTCAAGGGCATGTATACCAAAATAATTAAAAAAAAAATTTGACAATCAGACTCTCCAAGCCCGCGAATTTTAAAAATTCTCATTACTTTCTGAACACACCTCGTACGTTTTCAAATATACATTTTATGATTTTTTTATGCAAGTGGCACTAATAGAACTGGCTTTAATTAAAAAGTTAATTATACCATCAAATAATTAAATTTCTACTTTAAGTTGAAACAATAGGTAATTTCTTTCATGTGTTGCATATATAAAGACAACTGAAACTGATCAGAATTGTTAAATTCTTTTTCTTTCAAAATAACTCTCTGATAGTATGGTTTAATAATGACAAACTTTAGTTCAGTAGCTGCTCTCACAATATGTATTTTATATATTGGTATTTTTTCCATTAATTTAACATCTAGTGATTCATTAAAAAGGTGCGTTTTATATAAAAAACCAATCAAAATTAAATTTGTTGAATTTTTTTTAACATTCTAATTGTATTTAAAAACTTTTTTTTAATGAGCCAATGATTACATATTAAGGCTCACACAATTTTAAAAAAATCAATAACTTTTAATTGTAATATTTTTTTCAAATTTATTTATTTTATTAAAATTATTTATTACATTATTTGGTATAACTGTTCATGAATACAATAATATATGTACAATAATGTACAATATATGACACTTTTTATGTTCTTAGTTTACAAAATTTTCTGTATTACTAATAAATAAATGCAGTTTTGGGGTGAGTCAATTTGAAATTAAGAACTTTAAAGTTGTAATGTAATATTAAGTTTCATTCCAGTATGTCTACAACAATGTTCAAATACACTCATAATTAAGGAAATATCAAGCCAATAAATTCAAAACGTTATTTTAAATTTTTTGCGCTTATTTTTTGTTATCACTTAAGTGCAGAATGGTATATCATTAAAAGTTTTAAACATATTACAATAGTTTAACTTATTACAAATAATGGTTACGTTTAAAGTTTCAGTAGGTACCAAATCAATGTGATGAAACTGTAGAATAAGATTAGTAAGGAAGATTTCACAGTCGACAAATTTGTTTACAAAATCTTACATTTTGAAATTTAATTGCAATTTGTTTTATAATTTAAGTTTGAAGAGCGAAGATCAGTTGTCTTCAGAAATACTTAAAACACAAGAAACAAACCATCAATTGCAGGAAAGAAGTCCGAAAAAAGTATGTATGTTTATATTTTTATTAATTCATTTATTTTAATGAGCTATTATTACATACATCTTTGATTTACAAGTAAAAGAGTAATTTATAACAGTGTTGCAAAAAATATTGGAAGATAATAAACTAACGCAAGTAAAACTATGCGTTAAAAATTAAAATTTTGTTTATGAAAAAGTGTTATGATTCAGGACAGATGTTTTGTTATTTTTCTATCTGTCTGTCAGTCAATCAATGTTTCTGCTGTTGATCCAACTCAGAAAATTTCTATGAGCAGCAAATTGCTGCTAAAATTAATTATGATATTATATGAAACTAATAAGGTTTTTCAGTTCAATTTATTACAAGTAGTCCTGTAAAAATTTGTTCTACTATTTATAAAATGTTCAAAATAAATATAACATTTTTATGAATACAGGAAAGCGAGTCAAAATTCATCATCACAGCAAAAGCAAGAAAGTTGTTTTTGCAAGAATGTCTAGACGCACACAATTACTACAGAGCACTTCATAATGTTTCATCTTTGGAACTTAAGAAAAAGGTAATTTACCTACATTTTAAAACTAAATATTTAAATATTTTAAATTAAAAATTTTAAACAGTAAAACTATTTCAATTATTAAAAATATTTAATAGAAAAACAATTAGGTAACTTCAGTGGCAGATCTATGGGGGGGGGAGGCAGTTAAGGAGGCAAACGCCTTACCCCATGAACCACATTTACTATACATAAAATTAAATTTTTGAGGGTTACTTTGTACAATTATGCCATTCTTTTGTTTACTAAATTTATACTTACATATTTTTGATTAATGCATGTAAATATTAAAGGAACTTGCTACTGTTTGGTCCATACCTTTTAGTTTAACAAATCACACTAAAGGGCATTACAGCCCAGCCAATTGTGCCATACTATAGTCCTTATCTAGTCTTCAGAGGCTATTGGGAGGGTTATCAAGGCGTATGACTTTGCTTATATTTTTAATATGAGGCAAAAACAGAAACTGCAATTGCCATATTACTGTAGTGATACATACGTGAAAAAGTAAGACAATAGGGACACAGTATAGGTAATGATATATATATATATATATATATATATATTTGCGCATAGACCCAGTTGGATCATGCAAAGCACTCCGACTCATGTCTTGTTCCTTCTAATCCTCCACACCTCCCTCATCCTGTCCCCATGGATCCTCTTCCGCTCCTCCGTCCATTTTACCCCTGCTCTCTTTGGGATTTCATTCTATGGGACCTTCCAACCGAGCATCTTTCTCCTGTATGCGTGCTTGTCTTCGACATCTGTTGAGTCTTTTTTTGCGTCATGTAGGTCTATTCTGACTTGTGCGATCCACGACGTTGTTGATTTGACACCTTGTATATACTTAAGGATTCTGTTGGCAAGTCTCGTTGTTGGGAGTCTACTGATGTGTCCATAGAACCGAAGCCTCCTTCTTCTGATATCTGCTGCCAGGTTCGACATCTTCTCTGTGGTCTTCCGGGAGTGCAACCTGTATCCATCTTCTGTTAATCTCGGGCCAAGGATCTTCCTCAAGATTTTGCATTCTTCCTTCAAAATACCCTCCATGGTAGCTTTTGTGTGGAGTGCTAGCGTCTCGCTTGCATATAATACCTCCGGTTTTATGACTGTGTTGTAGTGTCTGATTTTTGTGTGCATCGACATACATCTCTTATTGTAGATATCACGCGTTATACCAAGAACCCTCTTCATTCTCAGTAGCCGAACCTTTTGCGCAGCCTTCTCGCCACCCGTGGGTTCAAGAATTTCTCCCAGATATTTGAAGTGCTTGACTCTGTTTATCTTACCATATTTTGTGTTTAGTTCTTGAATATTTAATTTTGTACAGAAGAATTCGGTTTTTTTAAACAAGATCTGTAGACTGACCCTCTCTGCATATTCCTTTAGGACTTCTATCTGTCCTTCTTCTATTTATCTATCTATCTATATATATATATATATATATATATATATATATATATATATATATGTGTGTATATATATATATCATATATATATATATGTGTATATATATGTGTATATATATATGATATATATGTGTATATATCATATATATATATATATATGATATCAATCGTGTAAAACATGGCATCTTATTTAGAAGGTAGTTTAGTTGATATTTTATGCATGAAAAAATTTCTAATTACTTATACAGTCCTCTTTATTTATTTATAGTTATAGTCCTCTCATGTCTCTCTCTCTCTCTCTCTCTCTCTCTCTCTCTCTCTATATATATATATATATATATATATATATATATATATATATATATCAATGCATTAATTATTTATGTGATATTATATTCTCTGATGTTCAAATTAAACAAAGAATTCAACTTGTTTGCAAAACACATAATTTTCTGTGGCTAGAAGTTGTAATAAAATAACTGTACCACAAGTCAGTGCATTTTTTCGATGAATCAAAAAAACACAATTTCCAATTATATAGTTTAATCAAGTCTAAACATGACTGGGTACACAAATCACATAGTAGTGATGATTTGGCCAATTTAAACTTTATTTGTCTGTTTTTTTTTTAATAAAAATTGTGCTGTGTTGTGTTTTATGTTTTTATTAACTTTATGATGACCTGACCAAAAAGAATGACTAATTGTGCAGGTTGAGGATGAAATTATAAGTTTTGAAACTGCAACAGCCTTTAAAAAGTGAGTAACAGACCACTAGAAAGTGAAAAACAGGTGTAAACCTAACATATAAAAACATGCGGTCCAGTTGCTGTGTTACGATAATGAGAAAAATTCAAATGAGAAATTCTTAAAATCATTTGTTTTAGTCACAACATAAAATAAATCATAACGAATTCCAAAATCCAACAATGTGTAAAAAGATATTATTCAAAAACAGCTTTAACTAAATTACAATCGTTTAATTAACAAAATATTTTACAAGGATATATGTAGTTTGTTTAGTTAGGCTTTGAAACTTACAACGGCTGTAAATGATTTTCTTAAAAACCAGATATTACTGGATTCGCTCAACCATACCTAGCTTTCATCATGCACCACCTAAATCTTTTTGAATTGATCTCTCATTTCCTGTATAATTTTTTGTCAGTGTAATTAATAAGTTAATAAATATTACACAGCTTTGAAACCATGATATTCACCGTGTAGATTATATTTTATTTTTTAAATTAAATAATAAAAGGACATCAAAACTTTATTATTTTCAGTTAAATAAGGCTGCTCAAGATTGGGCAGACAATCTTGCCAAAACTAGCTCTTTTAAACACTCAAAATCATCTTATGGTGAAAATATGTTTGCCATTAGTATTGGACGTAAAGCAAGTAGGCTCACTTTGAATGGAAGTGTTCCTGTAAAAGCTTGGTATTCGGAAATTAAATACTATAATTTTACCACTGGAAAATCAACTAAAGCTGCAGGTTAGTAGAGTGAATCTTTTTCTTTATTTAAAAAAATATATTTGTTAAACACATTTACTTAAAAGCTTTATGTTTAGCATTTATTATTAAAAACTATTTTTAAAGAACTTTGTACAAAAGTACAGTATATTTTAGACTATTTAGCTACAATGAAATTATTTGTGCTTTCACTTTTCAACGTTTTGCCTTCTCAATTTAAGTCAAATCTGACTTAATTACCTCAGATGCTGAAATTTACAGAATGGTTTCTTGATGCATACCTGTCCTGTTATTTAGTTAAACTCACAATAAACTACTGTGTAAAGACATTTCTTCACAAAATTAGCCCATAAAAAAACACAAAAATTGCCTATAAACTACTACACAAGTGCTATGCTTAGATGTAGTAAAAATTATTTTAAAATGTAGTTCTAAATATGCTTTTTTTAGCTACAAGTATAGGACATTTTCATATACTATAATATACACACTATATACAAGTATAAATAAGTAAATAGTATACATGACGTATAAACAAATATATTTCACAAAACATTTCTGCTATTATAAATACTGATAATGCTTAATACAAATACTTATCTAAATTAGACAGACAAAATGCTACTCCAATATTATTTCTTAATTATCATTTTATGATAATAAATATTTAAGCACCACATTCTTTCCAAATCATGTACAGAACTTAATGTACAGAACTTAAAATAGCAGAGTGTGAATAAATTATATTAAATAAAAACAGGCCCTGTATTTAAGATGAATAATAACTAATAGCATTTTGCTTAACCCTTTAATGAGTATGCCTAAATATTGCTAAAGGAATATTGTTGTGCAGGAACATTCCTATTGTAAAGTGCATGAAGGATTACTGCCATTCCAAAATGTTTCATGTTTACATTAAAAAACATTTTTTTTTTTTTGTAAAATAATATAATAATGTAATTCTGGAAAAATGTTCCGTAGCAGGAAATGTAAGATTAGCTAAGTGGACAGACTTGGACTCTGGATGAACTAACTAGTTGTTAAGGATGAAAAAATTTTGTGTGATCATTGTATATTACAACCTTCGGTATTCAAGTTTTATCTTGAACACAATATTTGTGTGAAAAAAATTGTGATTTTGTGTTCCATTCAAATAAGAATAATGTTGTTTCTGTATAATTCATTCCCATCAGCACAATTCAACACTAATCAACACCTGCTGTGTTAGACAGCAGTAGCATTTTCTGTTGGCCAATTGATGGTATACAGTTTTCACACACGGTTGGGCAATGGTTAAAATTGGTACAAAAGCCTACCAATGAACTAAATCGCAACAAGAGCCAAGAATTAAGCATCACCAAAAACCAACAAAGAAATTTGTCGGCCCAACTTACTCTCAACAGTTACTCAAATAACTTTCAATGGTAACTCTACTAATTACCAAAATGTTTAAAGTATTATATTTCCATTCAATTCTGTAGTGAACTTAATTAATAGTTATAACTTCTCTATATTTGTCAACACATTTGAATACCTTTATCAAATTCAATAAGTACTCTTACTCAAAAGTAATATGTGTATTATAATATATAATTAAAAAGCTCAAATAGGCTGCATATTAAATTTAATAACAGGGTTTATCTGACGTTTGTCAAACAAATTTAAAGAAAATATTAGGCCTAACAGAATATTGTGAAACTAGTATTATTACACTTAATATGTAGCCAAAAAAACCTCTAACATAATTTGTAAAAAAGCTCTAGCTCATTAACTTTATCATGACTTTTTTCTTAGCTTCTTCAATATTTTCTCATTTTATATCTTACCTTTTATAGTTTCCCATATTTTTTTTATATATCTACAGCTTGAAATGTGTAAATAAGTTGAAAAATTACATTTTATCCATATGATGATCTCATTCCCTCCCTCTCCTCTCTCTCTCTCTCTCTCTCTCTCTATATATATATATATATATATATATATATATATATATATATATATATATATATATCATGTCATTCCTACTCAGTACAAATTTCAGAATGCTGAAATTTCTTTGAATAAGAAAATCTGAAATTTGTGTAGTCAAAATACCTGTATACATTTTCATAATAATATTGTTAAAATTTCTAACATTTTTTTTAAAGATTAGTTTAGATGCTACTATTAATGTTTTGATATTATTGAAGCATAGTTCTCATATTATTATAAGCAAATAAAAACATTAATTCTATACATTTAACACTCATTTAGCATCATGTTTTTAGGGCTGATCACCTGTTTATTCATTAAGCAACAACATTTTCCAGTTATGGATGTCACATGTAAACATATGTTTACTCCATCAGTGTCTTTTTATAAGATTCAGAATTTTACAAAACTGTTTAAACTACATAGAACTCATTACAGATGCTTAAAAATTAAACTCCTGCTAACTCCTTTTCTTTAAACCAAACATTTTTCTTGAAGTTTCTTCTTGTAGCCTTTAAAATTCTAACCATGTGTACAATAAAATTATGGGTAAGATTTATGCTTGCCTTACCCATACTTAGCTGTTGTGTGTTGTAGGTGCTTCAAAAAACTTTGACGATTGTGTTCCTTAATTGTTAAAATTCTTTCCATCATTATAACAAAAATATTTACAAAATAAAGATATTCTTAGTTTAGTTTGTGTAAATTTAACTTTTTAATATGTTTTTGTTCATTTACAGGTCATTTTACTCAAGTTGTTTGGGAAAAAACAAAATTTCTTGGAGTAGGAATTGCAAAAGATGTGAAAAAAATAATTTATATGTAGTGTGTAATTATGACCCACCTGGTAATTATCTAGGCAGCTTTACTAAAAATGTCTGTCCATTGGTAAGTAAATTATTGAATTTTTAGAATAATATAACTAATAAATGAATTTAGTATGTTGGGCTTATTTCACTGTATTTGTTTTACTTCTTATAATACTGTATAACAAAATTTAATACATTGCAAGTTAGAAATTATAAAAGTGAACATTAGTCAAAACAACAATCTTCACTAAACAATAAATATTGTATTCTTGAAACATTTTTATTTTTCTAATAATATTGTTCACACACTGAACTGTTCATGCAACAGCCTAGCTCTAGGTGAGCTTCCCCTAGACATGGCCCTGAATACAGGGTCCAATTAAACTGATTTCGATCATAGATTAACTTACTCTGCAGAAATTTATCATCATGATAGTTGGGAGGCCTGTAAGTTGTACCTTGGAATGCAATTCCTCCACTACATTTACCTACTGTACCTACTATACAAGGGTAGTTTCAGGGCTGAATTTTAGGAAGGTGGAGCACCTTGCTTGTGGTCTTAAGGAGCTGAAATGATGGTGAGTGTTGCAGCACCTTTCACTACTTCTGTTGAGAATAAAAAGGATGCATTAATCAGTAATTTAATCAAAACCACTTTCTCTAGCTCAGAATCCAAGGTATGAATAAATAAGTGAATGAATCTGTATGGTTACTATTACATTGCATCCTTTGTACACTTCTCCAGTCCCAGTCTCTATAAAGTCTAAGATGTGGAGAGGATTCAAGGTGGGTATTTCCTCTCCCACTTCTAACTGATGACTTCCAAGTTCCAGATGCTTGCTCTGCTAATTCCCTTCATATTTTTTTTCTCTTGACTCTTAACATGGAGCTTTTGCTCCATTTGGCCAACCTTTTTCTTGTGTGGTGAGACACTGCTCATTCTATTTTACATGCTTACTGATGGGAACACCCACAAGTAACTAAGAAAATGAGATCCACCCATACAGATCCCTGCATTAATGAGTAGGACTGATGTCGCCAGGTCTATTAGGGCTCCGTGTCATACACTATTAGGCTGGTGTCATTCACCCAATAGAACGGTTGCTTTACACTTTAACACTTTAGCCAGGTTATGTAGAGCAGTGTGTGTGTGTGCGTATGAGTGTCTTGAGTAGATGAGTAAGAGTAGCATAAGCTATAGGTACGGTGGGATTGATAAGCCCATCAGCTGCTCACTTCAGCTGCCTCTGTCAGAAGAATCCAAGGTAACAAGCTAAAATTTTTGAAACTTAAAACTTGTAGAAAACAAAATTTTAAGTTATTTTTAAGTGTGATTTAATCATTATACGTACTATTACAGTAAGTTTTTTATTGCTGCTTTGAACACAAGCAAATGTACGTATTTTCGAAAGGTCTATGCAGTACAGAAAAAAATTAAAACTAGAAAGGTTTAGTTACAGTTTACTGTAATGTAACTAGACTTTAAGAAATAATGTTTTAAGCATTAGGTATATAGTTTATGAAAAAAATATTGTAAAAAAATGATTTATGATTATTTATAAAACAAACTGAACTCACCTGACACACTTTTTTGTTCTTCATAGTATTATTTCTTCTTTGTCAGCACTAATTGTATGATTGAAGTGATTGAGTTACAGCGCTGCATACTGGCTAAATACTGTCTTTCTAAATCAATGTTTTTTTATGGTATACTAATAGTTAATTAATAAAAATTGTATTTTAATTTAACTTCAAAAAAAATGCATTTATTTTTTTTCAAAATCTTCGGGAAATTGACCTGCAAATTTCGGAGAACTGCCCAGGAAAAAATTATTGGAAAAATGGTGTTTTTCCATAGAAAAAAATTTACTGGAGATAATAAATAAAAAAAAAGAAAAATTCAAAGAATGTTTATACTACAGGCATATAATCGGTTTAGTAAAATTAATAAATGAAAAATAGCTTATCTTAATTTTAATAGTTTTATTTGTAAAGCTCAATGTTTATGTTTTCAGGTTTCTACCACAGAGGATTGAAAGAGAAAATCTATTGAATACTACAACATTTAGTACACAGTAAATAAATAAACTACAATATTGTTGATAATACATATTGTCATACATGGTAAATTTAAGAAAATAAAATAAACTAGTAATCTTATGAACATAATTTAGAAACCTTAACATTTTTCAAAGCAAAAATAGCTTTGCTTAAAATAAATACAACTGTATATTATAATAATTACTAGCTTTGTACCTATACTTTGCTAGGTACACTAAATTTGTCAGGGAATAAGAATAACAGTTAATTAATTTGAAAGTTCACTTAGTAATTTTGTTTCAAAGTAAACTACATAAAGTTTAGATCTTGTGTACATACCCAGTTTTAAAATAAATCAGGCATTATGAGTGCCCATGTTTTATTTAAAATAAGTTTATAAACTCAAGGTAGCCTAAAGCCTACTAACCATTGTATTTAACAGTAATATAAAGTAATGACAAAATTTCATAAGTTGCCTCTTAGTAAACAGTGGACAAAATAGGTGTTTAAACATGAAAGGCAAATAAATTGGGAGTTTTGAGGTTCCGCCATTTTGTTTCATATACTAGTGTGACATTTTAATATTGCATAAAGCTTTGTCACATTTCAATATAAGATTAAGATAAGATTAAAACCTAGAGGAAGGGATAGTACAACCCCAGGCACTGAGATCGACTGACCTATTGTGCAACTAAACCTCTTCATAATGCCTAGTTCAGCAGATTGGTGCCCCTAGTATGTTTCAGCAACCCACTGACTAGCTCACTCTGCTGAAGATCCCTAGGGTCTTGGAAACCACAAGCCCCTAGCTTCCTACTAGCAAGAGCCTCACAATCATGATGTATGTGTTTTGCAGTTTCCTCATCCTGTACAACCTACACACAGTTTCTCCATGGTACATATCTACCATATTCATGTGCACCCTCAGATCACAGTGCCTTTAATGAACCCCACGATATGATCTTCCTGAGTTGTGCCTTGCCCATTACATCTGCTGCACCTTTAAGTCCTCCAAAAGGAACTTTGCTTACGAGATGCTTACTATGGGCAAACCCATAAAGGTTAAAACCATTTTAACTGGTCTTGATTAGTAATCAATCTGTTAATAGCAGACCCAGCCAATGACAGGGAAATTATGGCTCAGGTCCAATAAATGCAGATGCAGATCTCAATCCAGTCAGTCAGTCCTCTTCATTACCCTCAACCCTCTTATAACCCAGAACCCAGTGAAGAGTAACCTGGTTACCTAAGGACAGAGCATTGAGTTTCTCCCTACACTCCCCAGACCAGCTTGGACCACATTATACGACCAGCTAGTGCTTTTATTGCTGCCTGACTATATGTATAAATGTGAATAAGAGCTTTCTTTAAGCCTTGTTTCAAATTCTCCCAAATACAGTCATTAACGGCCATTACTTCAACCTGGAAGACTGTTGCATGCTGTCCCAGGATAATGTTTCGTCAATCCTGGTCTCAAACAATACACACCAGCACCAGTCTTTGTCTTGGAGTTGTCCGTATAACATACTAGGTCTCGAGAATTTCCTTCTCATAAGTCATCAAAGAGTCTAGGTACTATGTGCTGTTTGACTATGTAATCAGTATCATCATCAGAATTGGATCACTGATCTTTTCTGTGTTTCTAGGATGTCCAAAAGTTGAAGGCCACACACAACCTCCCTATAGCCTACATGCTGCTTTATTTGCCTCCTCCATGACATAAAGGTCAATGAAGGAAAACCAAGAATGACCTCCATAGCCACTGTTGGTGCCACAGTCATACAGCAGTGACCAACCTCTATTTTAGTCAGACTCTCTGGCCCCCTCAGCTCAGCCTTGGTTCACTATACACAACATCAAGGCACACCAAAGGTCTAATTATCTCAGTATAAATGTACTTCATCAGCCTGGTCTCAGCCCCAATGTTTTGCCATCCATTCTTCTAACTGTCATCAAGGACTTGTTGAATTTTCTCATAATACGCCCAAGACAAGCATTCCAAGTTAAGTTAGTTTCCAACACCAAGCCTAGATACTTCATAACTGGGATTGTCTTCCCACAGTTCCATATAATAATGAAGCATAGTTTTATAGAAATGCATTAAGCTTTTTTCCTGTGAAAGTCAGACAGATAGTGCAAAAAACATTTTTATTTTCTAGAAAGAAGCCTTTTTAAACCACTTAATAGATCAATTTTTAAAACCTATCCTTATTGCACATCTGCACCCTTTAAGCAGTCACCATACAAAATTACACTTTTGGCGGTCTTGTCTTACAACAGTGAGTGAGTGAGTGAGTGGTATAATTTCTCAAAATTGGTTAATCAGATTTTGATTAAAATTTTAGCCATGTATAAATTCATAACTGAACTCGATGTACAAAATTTTTAATAAAATATATTTATGGTTCAATAACCTGACAGTGTAAAAAACAGTTTTTTTATTCTATATATAATTTAAAATTTTTTTACTTAAGAAAATTTTGAATTATAAATTTAATTTTTTATTTAAATTTTATTAGATTTGCTACACTGACTTCAGTTACAGTCTACACTCAATTCAAAAATTGTAATCAAAATTTGAGCACAACCTAAAATTAAAAATGATTTTGATTTCAGATGTTTCAGTCTTCTTTATACTTTTTAAATCAATTATTTTGGAGTATATCAATTTTTTTCTATTTATTGACTACATTGTAATCAAATTTGTGATCGACATTTTTCTAGCTGATTTTGCCAAAGTACAATTTTTAACAATTATTTGACAAAAAGAATAATTCAGTTTTTTTATTAAAAAATGGTCTTGAGATACTGACATACTACATTTAGATGGAAAATTTCTTAAAAAACAGCCAATTCTTTTTAGTCTTCACCAGTGTGAACAGACAGTCAAAGATGGCCTGACATCAAAGTAAACACCACTTTTTAGACTCAAAAAACCTGTAAATACATATATTTGTAAGAACCCCAAGTTTTTTTTCACAGAGTTTTCTTACTACATTTTTTAATGAGAAAGTAAAAAATGAATTAATAATAATTAATAAATGTTCAAAAACAGTAATTATAGCCTAATTAGAACTGTGAACATCTGTTTCACATAAATCTGTATTATAACTATACACTTTCTTTAAAAAAAATCTATTTCGAAAATTTGTTTATCAAGAATAGCTTCGATAATTAAAAAAATATCTATAGTTATGGGCAAAATAGACCTAGCCTACACGCCAAAATTTATCAGAATTGGTCAATTTATTATATTTAGGCTCCAACAAAGTGTACACACACAGAGAAAAACACTGAAGTAAAAATTACTTTTTTTGACTCAAACAAGGCCAGTCAAAACATTTATCCAAATAAACAATATGGTGTTCAGCACTTTCTTAAATTGTTTTTAATTTGGCCTAGCACAAAATTTTTAAAAATAATTTATAATGATACATAATTCTAAAAATGATTACATACTGAAAAGATAATTAGCTTCTTTAGATGTTTAAAATAAATGGCGCTTTGTGCAAGGTAAGAAGAAATTTAAAAGGAATTACTATGTATGTTTTAATGAAACATAAAAACCTCATTAAACATTATCATCTGAGCTTCAGACAGCGTAAAATACTGACAGAGCAATTTAATAAGACAATGATGTTTTTATATAGTAATGAAAGGTCTGTAATTTTAAGTGACTATGCCATCACTTTTTTACACTTATCCTAATAACTTGAGTTATGCAATCATAATTTATCTTACTCCTAAATACTATCATCAAAGAACACAATACATTAATATGTTGGAGAATGTCTGGGATAGGATGCTAGGACCCTGTTGTTAAGCGACCTTGAAAAATCAATTTAATGCTTATTCACACAACATTTAACAAAAGTGCTTCTGCTGAAGAAAACAGGTAATTTGCACACAGTTGTAATACAACCTCTGTGTGAATTGTTTGTGTTCTCCATAATGGTTCATGCTTTGTTGATTTTTGCCTTTGCAGTGTTAACTTCTTTTTCTTCATCTGAGTATGTATCCCAAAAAATTTTGATAATGGTACATAATATTAAATTGTAATTAAAGTAAAGCTTACAAAATATTAAGCTTTAAAATGCTAATTATTATACTTTGGACAATAATTTATAAATTAATGTGGTCATTCAAAAAATTTCTTAAATAATTTGTATTTTAATATGAAACGTTAAGTTACATAATTTGAACACTCGCCAAATATTAAAATATAGTGGTTCTTGACAAAGCTCCACTATCAGAGAAATACATTTTTAATATTACAAAGTAGCTAAAGAAAAAAGTCAATGAATTTTTGGAAATTAATATATTTGAATGAATATGTTAAATTGTAATATAAAAATAAATTTTGTTTCAATATCGACGGGGATGGATACTGATTTAATTTCTCTCCATTATGTAATTCTCAAAGCCCATTCGGTATTATAGGTTATTAGTTTTATTATTTCAAGCTAAATTTGATCTGAATTTAAGGTTTCTCAAAAAACTTATGTAGGCAGTTAAAAATCCATTAAATTAACATCAAAATAAACAGAAATAATAACTAATTAAAAACAGTCTCGTTTTTCAAAATTAAAAAAATCTACAAAAAAATGTAATAAAAAATATAAAATGTTTAAGCCAAATTATTTAGTCAAAAATATTATATTTTATTTGTGATATACTGTTTGTCACAGGCTAAAGAAAGGTCACAAAGGTCTTAGGTAAAGTGTTGCTAATATGCTCAATGTATGCAGTATTATTAAGTTGATATATTTTAATTAATGTAGCACAATAAAATATTATAGGTTATGTAGTTTAGAATAAATTAAATTGTATATAAAAAACAAATAATAATAACAGTTTCTAATGTAAAATAAAGTATCATTGACCTAAATGTTAGTCACTGCTTTTTAATAATAATCCTTAACAAAACAATTGAAATTTTGCCATGTCTTTCATATTCAAAGCCAAAATGAAAAAAATACAGAAATAACAAATAAACTGCGCATTTGCAAAGGCAGTAAGCATTTAGGAAACTTGTAGCATTCAAAAAGTGAAGGCTTAAAAACATATGTTCTGATTTGTCTCATCCATTATGTGTACAACATCTGACAATAAGTAACACACAATGTGTTGTTTCATAGTATGGAACAATGTTTTCTGCTTTAGTAAATGAATAAAATATTTTATGTTCTAAAATTTGCACTTAAATTGTATTGGAAAAATGTTTATGTTTACAACCATTTTCTAATAAATTTTTAACAAATCATTTTCTAACTTTAAAAGGATTAATTATTGTGCTTGCATTACTTTACTTTTATGATATATTAACCAGTTAAACATTAAAGCAGTTAAACAGTAACAATAGTAAACCAGTTAATCAGTAATTAAATGTAGTGAACTAACGATATTAAGATTTTAAACAAATTCTGAACTACACAATATCCACATGTGGATTTATGGGAGGTCAAAAGATGTTTTATTTAAATATTTGTTTTGTTTAATCCTACTTACGGTTAAATAGACTTAATATCAGACAAAACAATGAAAATGGCTGCTTACATTGTTTTCAAATATAAATACTACTGTAACTGGACAAGTTTCAATCCTATATCACTAGTATGTTATGATAGTCATATTTACAATAACAACAAGTAATAAAACTTAGTATTTTACAATTTTTAAATTATTCATAATAAACTAGCTCAATACACCTTTTTCGCTACAAAGATGTAAAAGTTTTGAAGTCATATTTTTAATTTTTTTAATTTCAAATTAAAGCATATATTGTATTTAACAGAAAATGAGTTAAAATGTTAAAAGCAATACATTATTAAAAAATATATTATAAACAAGATATTTATTAAAATGTGTATGTTACAGTTGAACATTTAAGCTTCCTCAAAAATATAAAAATGTTGAAAAAAAAAAAAAAAAGATTTTTGTATAACTAAGTTTTGAAGCTCTTATGTAATATAGTATTTATTTCATATCAAGAGTGTATTTTTTTGCCTGCAGTATTTTTGATACTTTGAAAATTTGCTACTGCAAAACTCTGTGTCACCCTGGATAATTGCCAGCACCACCTGAGACAATCCACTGCTGGATGCAATCAGTTAATTATTTTGAGCCAAAAATAAATTTTAAATACATGATAAATTGTTAATTGTTAATGTACGTGAAAGTGAACCTAGATTTGACATCTCACATTCTCAACTCCAAACAAAATATGAAAATCTGTTACTATGGAAATACACACACACACACACACACACAAAATTTATTCAGTCTAAAAATAAAAATTATTTGCCTTATAGTTTTCGTTTGACCTTTGCTTTTTTAAATGGCACTTCTTGTTTTACAAATATTACCTGAAACATAAACATGAACACAAATTAATAACAGTTCTCATTTTCTAACACTTTAAGTGTAAACATTGCATATTTTGCTTCTTTCTTTAAAAACAAGCACTTATAGTGTTCCTATTACTTTACACTTTGTCACACTCCTTCTTATCAAGCTGCCACAGTTTTTAAATTGCTTGTTTAAAACATTATGATAAACAGTTCTACTTGTTTTATGCTTAAATCATTTATATTTGTTATTTACAGTACCATAACATATATGAATACGAATGTGTAATATTTTTCCTAATTTGTTTCAGAGCTTAATTACAGTGGGCATAATCATTTTACTTATACATTTGCAAAAATATTGTAGAAAATTAATTTTAGACATAATTATCCATAATTATTATCAAAACTAAGAACAATACAATTATGAGTTTGAGAATAATGATGTCTATTTTAAAGTATGAATTTAATATTAAAACATGTATTTGTTTTAATTAAATATATTTGTAAATAATTTATCCCAGATAATTAATTTATACACTATTTTTTGTTGCAATACTATACACCTTATAAGTAGGTAGTTGTTTTCTTTTAATTTTGTAACAAGTTTTTCATAGAAAATTATTTTTAAAATTACTTCAAAAGAATTACAATTTTTATTATTTTATGATATCCAGGTTGATTACAAGGTGTGTCCAGAAAGAAAATACCTTTTTTAAAAAATTTCAACTTTTTTTTAAAAATTAATTTCACATGAAACAGGATACCTTAACTATTTACATAGTTTCCTTTTTACTACCATAACTATTTACATAGTTTCCACCAATTAACATAGCTGTTGACCAGCTTATCCAGTTCTTCCTCAAAGAATGATTTCACCAATGACGACAGCCACAGAATGTTTTATGTCATTGTCAGTTTCAAGGAACTTACCACCAAGCTCACACTTCATGTGCAAGTATAGGGGTAGTCGGATGGTTCCAGGTCTGGGCTGTATGGTGGGTGTTGAAAGTAGTGTCAAATAAAAGCTTGAGCATCACCACAAGCATTAGGCGAGCATTTTTATTAATTATGTTGTTAAGAATACTTATCCTTTTGTTTTGAATTGTGTGCCAAGGGTTTCAAGGTCTCACAATAACATGCTGTATTGATAGTTTGACCTCTGGGAAGGAATTCAATAAACAAAACCCATTTTCTGTCCTAAAACATGATTTCTCAGGCTGACATTGATGCTTTGAATTGTTTTATGGAGATTGTGTGTCCACTCCATTGACTGCTGTTTCAATTCCAGGGTGACATATCAAACCCAAGTTTCATCACAAGTTATGATTTGATTTAATAAGTCCACTCCCTCATCACCAAGTAAAAAATGTCAAAGCACTGCCAAGTCGTTGGGATTTGTGGATAACAGTAAGCATTTTTGGAACATGGTGGGGACACTGTGACAATATATGCAGTCTGAAACAACCTCGTGCAAAAGAGATTATGCAACTTGCTGAAATTCATCAGAAAGCAGTCACTGTGAACCATCTGTTCTCACAAATATTCTCAACTTTCCCTACAAAATCATCGTTGATAACAGTAGGCCAACGATCCACTTCAAGCTTCATCATGACCACTGGTTCGTCCTTCATTAAACATCCTAACCCACTTTCTTACCATCACTCATTGCATTTCCACCATAAACATCTTGAATTTGACTATGAATATCATCAGCTGGCTTAACATTCCTTGCATTCAAAAACCGAATGACAAAACAAAATCTCACAGTAGGCAGAAAACTGGAAACTACGCAAGTCAACCATAATTGCATCAATGAAGAGGTAATGAACCAGGAAGACTAGCTCACATGCACACAGTGCTAATTAATAGCAGCACGTTCACCAAATAGTGCTAGATGACCGCCGAAAAATGAGAGATAGCAGACATTATGAACATGTCAAAAAGTGTTTGTCACATATTAAATCAACATTTAGACATGAGAAAGCTGTCCGGCGTTGGGTGCAGAGTTTGCTCACGATAGACCAAAAACTTGTTCGAATGAACATTTCCAATGCTCTATTGGCGCAGTTTAGACGTCAATTAATTACTCTAGATGAAACTTGGATACACCACTGCCCGAAACAAAAATACAGTCCAAGCAGTGGACTGCAAAGGGCTCCAAAAAAAGCAAAAACTGTTTTTTCGGCTGGGAAAGTGATGGCGACTATTTTTTTTTGGGATAGTCATGGAGTTATTTTAATCGACTATCTTCAAAACATAAAAACCATTACAGGAGCATACTACGCTTCATTACTTGACAAGCTAAAGTTAGAACTTGTGTAAAAATGGCACATTTGCAGAAAAAGAAAATCCTGTTTCAACAAGACAATGCACCGTCTCACACCTCAGCTGTTGCCATGGTGAAAATCCACGAATTATGGTTTGAACTGCTTGATCATCCGCCTTACCAGATCTAGCCCCAAGTGACTTCTTTTGTTCTCTCATCTAAAAATTGCACTCGGAGGACAGAGATTTTTGTCAAATGAAGAGGCAATCACCTTCGTGAACAATTATTTTGCAGAGAAAAACGCTGAGTACTATTTGGATAGGTTACAGAGATGGGAGCATCGCTGGGAGAAGTGTGTAGAGGTACAAGGGGACAGTGTTGAAAAATTAAAAAAAATTTCTGAAAAAATGTATCTTTGTTAGTTCGGAAACTTTTCAGACCACCCTCATATGGTGACAGTAAAACAAAACTACTTATTTTCTGTATAGCTTATATAATAATAGCTATAAGCCGCCTTGGTGGCCTAGTTGATAGCTTACTGGGCTTTCACCCCGAGGACCCGGGTTCGATTCCCAACCAGGGCTTGGCATTGTCATACGCTATAAATCATCCCATCGTCTGCATTAGCCCGTGTGCACAATAGTCTGACATTAAACACCAAAAAAAATAAATAAAAAAATAACAGCTATACAAAACTGACACTAAACAGTCAAATAGTCTGCACTGGAGTACGATTAGCAGGTGATCAATCCTTCCCTCACAGGGAAAGTCACCAATCAAAGTCAAGGCAAAGCAAACTCCCTCAATGAGCAAGGTTATGGCGACCGTGTTTTGGGACAGACATGGAGTCTTGTTAGTCAACTTTATGGAACAAGGGAGAATGATCATTAAAGCAGCTTATTGCGCTACCCTGACTAAACTTTGGCATGCAATCCAGAATAAGCAACGTGGCCTTTTGATGTCTGGTTTTGTTTCTAAAAACAGATCTTCAGCAGATGAAGTGAAAAAAAGCTGTTAAGAACTGGTTATCCCAGGTGGATGAAATCCATGACCATGTTCCAGTCATGTTCAATTCATATGGAATTGAATATGAATTCCAAGATATTCAAAACCTTGTTGGAACGTTGTGATAATGTTTAAATAAGTATGGAAATTATGTACCTCTACTAATAATGTAAATATAAACATTTTAGAACACATCAACTAAAAAAGAGAGACCTTATTTTATGAACAATCCTCATACCTCAAAGCTAAGAAACAATGTATATTTGGGTCAATAGTTACTGTACCACTTCTAATTTTAGCGATGCAGTAGACTTTTTGTATATAAATTTAGTTGTTTTATAGAATGCGTCTTTTGAAAACAATTATTCAATATTTTATAGGAGAAGGCTTTGCATTCTCTTGCAAGTCCATCCTACCAAATGTCTTTACTCATCGCCTCATCCCGAAAAAAAAAACTTAGCTTGTCTAGGCATGGTCTGGAGTGTGCAGAAACATTCTTTCTTTGTTTTCACACAGGATGTCAACACTCCTAATGGACAGCAAAATAACTAATCATAATACACAATGTCTTGAAGCAGTACACACAGTAGGTCTGCAGTGTATACAGTTTTTGTCGTAGGCCTACCTCATATGCATTTATGTGTGACAAATATATCTGTTGAAAACTATCATTGTTTTTATTTGTTTAAGTTTGTATTTTACCTTTTAGTGTTTTTTTTATAAATAAGTGACTGAGCTTTACTTAAAATTTGTTTACAAACTATAATATTATAAATTAGTAGTAGTGTATTTTTTTTAACAATGGCATCCAACTCATCTTCCAGTGATTCCATCAGTAAGAAAACTAGGCTAAGTTCAGGGAAATCCTTACGTGGACAGGCACGCGAAATTGTTTACAACGTTGCAACTCATTTTAAAAAAAATGAATATAAATTAAATATTAACGTTGTTCAGTCTGCAAGCAAAGCAACAGGAGATACTGCAGCAACGATTTATAAAATTTTACAAGAAGGAAGAGCATCCAAGGCTAAAGGAAAATTAATTTTTTCTACTCCTACTGGTAAGCAAAGTCATGCTAAAAAAATAATTGACGATTTCCAAAAAGCAGCTGTACGAAGAAAAGTCTAAGAATTTTATCGCGCAAGAAAAAAATTCCTACTTTACAAAAACTTAAACGGGCATTATCAAACGATGGCTTGGTAGATTGCAGTGTAGAACATTTACGTCAACTTTTGAGATTATTAGCGTTTCATTGAAAGTGTTAATCCAGGCGTAAAATTCTTATAGAAAAGCCAGATATAGCTTCATGGAGGTTTCGTTACCTATGGGCAATTCAAGAATATAGGCGAATAAATAAAAATATACTATCTTTAGATGTGTATATATATGTCAAGAGTGTTCGAACCAGTAAGTAAAGGCCAGAGTTGAGGTGTTCATGTAAAGTGAGGCCAGAGGTAAGTAAAGTTCATGCTGGAGGTGAGAATGGATTTGTAAATGCATTGTTAATTTTTCAATCTGGGCTTAAAACCAGCAATTATCACAATGATATGAACAATACAAACTTTTTGAAATGGATTTAATTACAACAGATTCCAAATTTACCCCCACAGTATAATAATTATGGACAATGCAAGCTACCATTGTACACAGTTAAATAAAAGACCAAATGTCACATCGCTTAAACATAGTACTAATTGGCTCAAAATCTACATCTCTTTTAGCGAAACAATGACAAAACCAGAACTGCTTCTTTTGGTAAAAAATGTATCGTTTACTAAAAGTTTCGAAGTAGATAAAACTCCTACAGGATTGCCAACACACTGTTCTACGGCTAACCCCCATTTCAATGCACCCAATTGAACTTGTTTAGGGATAAGTGAAATAATAAAAAGAGAATACTTATCAGACTCGCTTGAAGAAAAGAAAAAACTGCGTGAAAAACATTTTTTTGAATACACAAAAAAAAACTGGATGAAATGTTGTGAACATGTGAAGAGAATTGAAAAAGAATATATTAAAAATTACAGAATTTTAGATGGCGACTTTGTAATAAGTTTACATCCAAACTTAGAATCTGATTCAGATTACAGTTGACTCAAATTCAAAATAACTAGGCCATACTAAGGTAAGATTTTTATAAACAAAACAAATTTTACTTTCAAATAAAAAATTCCTGTTGTTGCACAATATAAACTTGTTTTATTAGTGATGAAAAAATTACTTTTTTTTTTTTATAAACTGTATGAGTATAACAAACTATTTTATAGAAATAATTTGTAGTGGAGACAATAAATTTCCCGTGTTTAGATTAGGCTACTGTGAAAGTTATGGTTAGCTGTCATTGTAAGAAAGAGAGAAGTTTTGTGTGTGCAAGTGAGAGGGACGCAAATAACCTATTTTATATGCCTTGACAAGCTATACACCAGTTTAGTTGCATCACCAACCAGACTGATAACATCCTGCAACTGTCGAGTCTCCTTTCTTGTGAATCAAGATCACAGTTATTCAATTTCTGCAGGTAGAAGTGCATAATACATCCTAAATTTATTGAAGAATGTCAGGTGATCATGAGTGACACTGTTTATAAACTTTCTAATCTACTTGATGAATGATGTAGAATTCAGTTGTCACAGAACTTTGCCAGACATATTGTGTCCATACATCTTTCTCAAAATGTCCTGCATGTTATTCAACATGAAATTGACACCATTAATATGATCCATTTTTTGTTGAATTTTGGTTAAATTATTCTATCTGGCAGAAACTGAGTAACAGAATTTTTTGTTGGTATGATAATCGAGTCAGTTAAGTGGACACGTTTACAAACATTTTGATTAACTTGTATGGAAAAGGTGCTAAAGGAGTTTTATAGACTGTGTAGTTCAAATATTTTTTGTTTCTTTTAAAGCAATACATTTTGTACAACTACAGTCAAACATTGTACAACTACCATGTTGTAATGTAAACTCGACATCAAGTCTGACCGTAGGAGATTTGCTGTTCTGGGCAAATTTTTCAATAGCCCTCATTACAACATTGCGTAGTAACTTCGGCATCTTACTGAAAAAAAAATGTAAGGTTAATTTCGCAAACTATATATACAGACTGTGAAATTACGTTTTAAAATAAATCAATCTATTTTGATTGCCTGCCATTTTGTTTCAAACAGGCATATGATAGTTTAAGATTGTTTAAAACCTTCTCAGCTTCATACAACAGGAAAAAATTCACTAAAATACATGAAACCATTTCTCAGTAAATTTGCTCTTCATTTAAAACAAAATTCTCTATTGTTTCACTGAAGCACATACCATTAATTTATGAATTAAGTATCTCCTGTTTGTTGAAGGTTAACAGGAGAAAGAGCCTTCAACCAAATGTCTTTGATAAAAATTGAGCTAAACAATGGTTTACAGAATCACCTCATGATTACTGGGCATCATGAAGTGATTCTGTAATCACCCATTGTTTAGCTCAATTTTTATCAGACATTTTATTGAAGGCTCTTTCTTTCAATACTGGAAGAACAGCATCACAGCCTTCAGCTAATAAGCTCAAGGTAGTACAAATTTGAGGTACTGTAAAAGGTTTTCAAGTTTTTTTATTTCAAATTCAATACATCTACAGATGAATTTAAGTTATGGTATTCACCAGAACATATTATTTAGTCTTATTTGATAAGTCTGTAGAACATTCATCATACAGATCAGGTTTTATCAAATAATGGATAAATGCTGACAAGATCTGTTGCTATAGCATCACTGATATCTTCACTTGATTCTAAATCATTTTCCATAGAACAAATTACGTTGTAGAACACTTTTGACACTTTGTGCATCCTGTTTTGTCAATGATCATATTTTAAAATTCAATAAGTTAAAAGAGAGTAAGAATACTATGCCTTTCAAAGTGCAATTATTTACTTTTGTGATAATAATCAGTCTCTTTTTTACTTTTTTAGAACTGAAGGTAATTTTCATCGACAACTAGTCACACTATTACCAGATTCAGAAACAACATTTTCAACAGTAAGTGTGAACGTTTTTTGTATTTTTATGAAAAATAAATTATGCACAACAGAACTTTTCAAATGCTACTTCCCAGTTCCCAAATATGTGGTTTGGAAGCTATTAATAAAATATAACAAGTAAATTGGCCCAATTTCTCAAATTCAGTTTATTAAAAATTAGTTTTGATGATCTAATTTTAGAATATTAGACAAAATTCCCAGTTTTTGTCAATAAGCAAATGATACAAACTTTTACAGGTATCAGAACATGCCTTCTGCTTGGATCAACAATTTCATAAAATTTTTAGAACTAATTTTGAAAAATTCTATTATTGTTAATTTTAAAGGTTTTTTTACCTAAAAAAGTGTTTTAAAAATAAAGTTTTAAAAAGAAATAAAAAAGAAGTTACAAAAGTGAAATAGTATTATAACAGTGCCTGCAGGGGAATAGTAAAAAAAAACAGAAAAATTAATATATTTTTTACATTGTACATGTATTGTATTAAATGGTACATTATAATTAATAATATAAAAATATTTTTAAACACCGACATTAATTCGTTTTACTTTATATTTAAGGAAAACATCATTACTTCAAGCACAACGGAAGAATATCACTCTGAAGAGATTCTACATATAACTACAAACAACAGTATTGAAGTAAAGTTTTTCACTTGCGTTTTCCTACTTTTATTCATATATTTCTATTCAAGAATAAATTACTAGAAGCCATCATGGTAAAACCCACACTAGGAACCATGAAACTGTGATTTCTTAAGTATATTATAAAATTATTTAATATTTGTAACAAATATGGTCCAATTCCATTACAACCGAGGCAAAATCCAACAAAATTTGTTAAGTGTTTCAAAACATTCTATAAATCTATTTTAAATCTTAGAAAATAATTTTTAAAAAAACCTTTTTTAACTGAATAGTTCAACTGGTATGGGTATATTTTTACATTTTCAATATAATTTGAAATTTTAAAAGATTATGTAAATTTTCTTATTGATTATGACAATCAGATTTTCAAGTCATAAAAAATATTATAAATTCATGATCAGGTTAAATTTTATATTTTGACTGTAAAATGCAATTAAGTATGTCATATATTGAAATATTTGGTTTTGTAATATTTTAAAATTTATAGTTCTTTAATACAAGGAGCGGCAAAAAGATCTGTTTTTGTCGTCGTAAGGCTAAGCGAGTTAGTGATGAGGGTGGTGGGGATTGGCGCGATGATGAGCCTACATGATGCTATTTCAGTAGCCATGGAGCTGTGGTCACGTAAACATTGTGCGTTTGTTGTTGAGGCATTTTTTAAAAGTCTTGCGTCGTTACTCAGCGTCAGTTGCGTCAGCACTTTAATGTGGGTCGAAGAGGACGTGTTCCATCTCAACATAATTTTGTTATGGGCGAGTAACTTTAGAGCTACAGGTTCAGCCTCAAAATGCAAGTCGACACACTGTCCAAGGTCAGCAAGGCAAAGTCGACAGGCTGTCCAAGCGAGCGAGACAAGCTGTGGAAGCCAGTCCAAGTGGCCAGCTCGTAAACAAGCTGCTGTTTTGAAAATGTCTGATTGAACAGCGAGACTAATATTGCATTTAAATTTGCATTTTTATCCGTATAATATGGTTATTGTCCAGCAGTTGAAGCCTAATGACTATGCAAACCAAAAAGCATTTTCAGAGTAATGATTGAAGTAATGACCGACAAAATTTTAATAATGAGCGACGAAGCACATTTTCATTTGGACGGGTATATGAATAAACAAAATTTTCGTTATTGGTCGGCTACAAATCCTGAAGCACTGCATGAACATCTTCTACATAGTTCCAAGGTTGTATGGTGTGGAGTAATGAAAAGTTGTGTCATCGGGCCATACTTTTTTGAGGAGAGTGGTCAAACTGTTCACAGCAATACCTGTCAATGTTAAATAATTTCAATGATCCCTGAATTTTGAATTAGTTCGCAGAAGTGTTTGGTTTCAACAGGATGGGGCAACTTCCCATACAGCCAATGTTGTCATGACCACTTTGAGAAAAATGTTTTCTGACAGTGTTATCTATCGTAATGGGGACATTGCTTGGTCTCCTCACTCTCCAGACCTGAGAATCTGACTTTTTCTTGTGGAGGTTCCTTAAAGGCAGAGTATATGTAAACAAACTCCCCCCCTGCACACTGGCAGAACTGAAAGAAACCATAAAACAAGAAATCGTTAACATATCTAATGAAATGTTAGAGAAGGTGTTTGACAGCTTCAGAGCAAGATTGGAAGAATGCATGGCTGGATGGAAGAAAAGTTGTAATCTGTTGTTCTTTCATGTTTTTCATTAATTGACATGTATACCTTGCTGTTATAAGTAATAAAAGAGTTTATATCATTTAAATTTTTTGTGTTTTGATTTAAAAACAGTCAGATCTTTTTGTCGCTCCCTGCATTTGCTCTGATCAAGTTGCAATACAACTATGTGCAACAATTACTACAATGCATGCACAATTAATTTATTTGCTGTCACTTTTTTCCTACAAAATTTGTTTTAGGATCAAGACTTGTTACTATTAATTTACCTTCTTCAGGAAAAACTTCAATTTACTTTTAAAATCATTAATCACAAGGAGTAAACTTTCTTTCTATTTATATAATAAGGAAGTGTGACAATCTTCTTTTTTTCAAAATCAGAGGAAAATTATCAATCAATGAACATAAATTTGAAATTAAAAAACCCGCTAAAATGTAATCTCCTAATGCCAAATTCAAGCAATTGTTTTGTATTACGGTTAAATATTTGGTATAATTTAATGTATTCACAGTTAAAAAAGTGCATCCGAATTTGTATAACTTATTTAGAATTACTCATCTCAATATTGTCATTTTTTCCCCTTTATTATTTTGTATTATGGTTAAATATTTGGTATAATTTAATGTATTCATAGTTAAAAATGTGCATTCAAATTTGTATTTAATATATTTAGAATTACTCTTCTCAATTTTGTCATTTTCCCCCTTTGTTAATTAGACAGTTTAATCCCCTTACTGAGCAAGGATCCTTGTTAACTTTTATAACCTTTTACAACTGAACTGTTTAAAATTTCAGTGAATACTGTTTTGAAATTTTGAGGTGTAGTTACTTTTGAGTTTAAAATTAAATGCAATATCAATTTTTAACAATTAGCCTATATTATGTATTTTATTTTAAAAAATAATCAACAGATGTTTTGCAAATACACATACATGGAAAGGATATTTTGAAATTAAACAAAATTGAAAAACACATTCACACACATTTTTAAATTCTTACAATTCTTATATTTTATAATAAAAGTACAAAAACACTGATTGGAATAAAATTATAATGGTTTTAGTTTATGTTGAATATAAATTTTATTTTATTATCAAAATCAATAAAATCTGTATAAATTAGTAATTTAAACTTCCAAATTACATTAAAATACTGAAAATGAACCACAAGGTTGAAGGACTTCAGGTATGGGTTAGTGTAATTTAAAATGCTAATTTATGCAGATTTGATTGTTGATTATTATGGTAAAACACTTATTATTTTGAGTGATAATAATTTTTTAATAATTAAATGGATTTTGCTCAATATCCAACTTGTCCAAGCTATTATCAAAATTAATTTTTGGGCCAAATTGAATAAAAACAGACCAAAATTGTGAATAATGCCATGGCAATAACAAACATGAATCTCAATTTTTAACATCCCTTCAAAACGTGTTCACAAGGTTCTGTGCTCATTTCACGCTCCTGAATCTAGTTTTTTACCATGAAATCCACTCCAATAGCTCATTTTCCACTGAAAATAAAGGTTTTTTTAAAATTCAATGTACAGGTTTCAGAAGGCAGGTTGTTTTAGAATGCCAGTTTTTTTTGTGGTTAGGTTGGCTAACACTCTCTCAGTTAAATCTGGCAATGCTTTATTGGTCACTGCCATTTCCCAGCCAGCTTGGTTATGTTTCATCTTGCTTTTGTTTCTCAGACAATTTTACTGGAATGAGGAAAAAGGATTTTACTGATTGAAACAATATTAGTTGTTCTTAAGAAAAAACATAACCTGTATTTTTACCTGTTATTACTGCTCATTTTTAATTTCATCAAAAAGTTGTTCAAAATTATTGTGGTTAAAAAAATTCTCACCAGAAAAGGCAATTAGTGTTACACTAAAATTTAACAAATTTCATCAAAATTTTATTTAAATTTTTCTTAAGGACAAACTTACTAGCGCAATTCTGTCAACAACAACACTTTTTCCAAGTTTATGTGGTCTACTGATTTTAGATAGACATTAGGACTCATGAAGACTGGATGAATAATTATTTTCTAAATAAAACCAATTTTGGAAAGAAATTCTCAATTTTACTAAACTTTTCAGGGTTTCTATTCAAACATATTAAAATAAATTCTTGAAAAATTAAAAAATTGTTGAAAATATGCAACACCTACATGCAAAGTTTATCAAAATTGGTAAATCTGAAAGTCTCAATAAAATATATAATTAACCAAACTTTCAAAATTGGTTCATCAAGGCAAGAAAACCCATTACTTTGCATTTTTTTTTTTTCAAATCTGTCTTGATTACTCTTCAATTTTTTCCAGTGTTGCCTGTTGCTGAGAATTTTCATTGAGTGAGAGAGATGTTTTGAGTGAGGAGAGGAAATGAGACGTTGGTACATTCTTGATACAACAATAAATTAGTTTTTGAACTTTCTTTTTCAGACTGATGACAATTCAAGTAATGGCTTAAAGCAGTATATCCGAGAGGTCTTGCAAGCCCACAATCAATACAGAAGTTTGCACGGCGTGCCGCCACTTCAACTTAATGAAGATGTAAGAAGATAACTAACTACAGTATACATCAAACCATTTATTTTCTTGGAATTTTAACACAAAAACATACATAACTGTTTTCAATTGAATGTCTTTAGCCTGTAAAGTTACATTAAGGAAAGTAGATTAGCGATAGATACTTTGAAGGAAAATTAAATAGTAGTAGATAGAATTGATTATGAAATCTTGTACTCTACAGATTTGATTTGCAAAGTTCAACTTAATAAAAACTCCTTCACTTAATGAACTGAAAAAAAATTGAGTAATTATACAAAATATCATCACTTATACTGTACTGTTACATGCTGTATCACGTAAATTTCAAAGACAATTTCCACATATTTAGTTATATTAATAGGTAAGACAGTTAAGTAAAATAATCAGTAACATATAAATATCACCCCCATAACCTCTGCACTGCAGATGGCGCAAAGAATCCTGGGTCAGAAAATTTTATTTAAGCCAGCTTATACTAGTCTTGCTTGAAAACATAACAGATTTGAATATTAATAGCATCATTGGTAATAACTCTGAATATCTGAATATATTACAAAAAAGCCATTATTATTTTTAAATATTTTCAAAATGTTACAGAAATATCATCATATGGTTAATAATTTTTACTTTTTACTAGTGTTTCCAGAACAAGGCAGCCGAACAGGAAATTCATCATTAATCAACACGCATCTAATATTAATTCTTAAAATAAAATAAAACAAAGAAGAAGGTCTTTATGCAATAATTTATATTGCTTATAAATAAAATACTGTTTCCGACATTTTAAATTTCTTTAAAAGCTATGAAAATTGTAAATAAAATTTTACTTCTAAGCATTAACGATACATTTGTTTTCTGCATTCTGTTTCATATCAGCTCACAAAAAAAAGCCAGTCATGGGCTAATCACCTTGCAGAAGTTAACGTTTTAGAAAACAGTGTATCTGAATTTGCAGAAAATATTTATGCTGAAACAGTATATGCTAAACAAAACGGTTCTTCAGCAGTAAAATTCTGGTATGACAAAATCCAATACTACGTACCTGGGAATTTAACTGATGACTGGTGGAATGCAGGTTTGTATTGATGAATTTGGTTTTACAATTTTTTTTACAAAATAAAATTAATATATTTTGTAAAATAATATCTTGCAAAAATTCCAAAGTAATTCTTTGTATATAAATCTGCCCATGACAAATAAATTGCACGCCTTGACTCGCACACACTATTAAAATAAATGTTGGTTTCTTTTCCAAAGATATTCTTAAATGTTCACAAGAATAGATTAAAAAAAACTTGTTTGGCCTAAATGGTAGTTCTGTATCGTACTTGAAACTTACATCAAAGGCAGAAATACCATACTTGAAACCTATTTCACAGTGAAATTTAAGGAAAAGTACTATTCCTTTAAAGCAAAGTATTGTTTTGGTTTCCCTCCAGGTTCCAGCACAGTACCATTACTTTGCCATTTACACTGAGATTTTGTGTTGGTCACTAGCAAGTAGCCTTGAGAGCTAAGAGAACAGCAACTGCTAAAGTGATCCAAGGTGGTGCAGAAATGGCCGCAGCCGCTCACACTGGCCATATTACCCAAAAGGAACATTCTTAAAGTTCATAACTAAGTGCACAGGGTTAAACTTGTACAAAATATTGCAACAAAAACTTGAAAATCTCGTGTTTAAAAAACTTGAGTTTAGGTTTGGACAGTTTTTATTTTATTAAGTGTGTAATTTGTAATAAAAAATACCAAATTTGTAAATTTCTGATATTAAGAAAAATTTGTTCATACTAATTTTATTTTCAGCATCGTTCACTCAATTAATCTGGGCAAAATCAAAATATCTTGGAATAGGCATGGCAGAGAATGACAAATTTCGATTTGTTGTGTGTTTGTATGACCCTCCTGGCAATATTATTGGACAAGATCCTCTCAAGTAAGATAGTTTCTATTTCTTACTTAAAAATATAAAAATTTAGTATTTTTAATATTAATATAGGTACCTGCCATTGAAAATATTCATGACAATTACATGTTCCAAACAACTACAATATTTTCCTTTCTTTGGTAACAACGCAAGGGATAAGAGAAACTTAATTTGTTTAAACATCTCATCTGTCATAGTTTACTAGACAAGTGCAGACTCAGTGTTTTTTTAAAGGATTAACAGATAATTTTTTATTAAAAAAAAAAATAGCATCATATAAAAGGTTTATGAAAGATGCACCATTTCACCATCATTTTAGACAAAAAATGTAAAATGTGATAACGTAAATACCAGGTTTAGTAGTAAAATAATTACCATGACACCTTTTCTTCGTAAAGCAATAACTTTTAAAAAAAGTATGTCCTAAAGTTTTTGACAAGCACTTACATATAGGTATTAATATCAACAGATAGGCCCATAAATATTCATCACCATGTTTTTTTTTTAAACTTACTAGTTATGAATACAACTTCATTTATTTTATGGTGAATATAAAACACCTGCATTGTTTTTTTTATACAAGCAAATAAATATGTAGGCATTGTAATATTGTTTGGACCTAAACATTATAAAGTAGAAAATAATGTTCAAAAAAAGTATTCTATGAGAGCAGAAGTTGCATAGAAAATCATGGTTCAAGCTGTGAGGCTAGGACATCAGTCTATCTGCTGTAGTTCATGGTTGTGAGTTCAGGATTCAAGTTACTGCCATGGCTTTATCCTTTATGTTAATGTCAATACCTCACCCTCATTAGTTTTCAAAAAAAAAAAAATGAGAACAATTTATCTACACCCTAACCAACTACTTTCTAGAATTTGTAGCCTATTCATTTTATTTTGTTTAAACTTACGATTATAATTACTTTGTTTTGATAGGGTTGATGATTATCCAGAGCTACCTTTGCAGAAAACCTTTTATATTCTTCCTGGAGGAATTTACAGAGAAGTAAGTAATATTTAACTTGTATAACTTGTTAATAAATAATTTATATATACCATACTTTAAATTATAAAATGTTCTCCATTCTACTTTCTGCTATATATGTTATAAGAACTGTAGTATAGCCTAATATTTAATTTTCAGTTTTCTGTTAAATCACATTATCGAACAATTTATATAGGTTACACCATATTTATTTCTAATTCACAAATTGAAGGGCTGAAGAGTATATACAAATATCTACAGATGGGCTAGGCTAAATGAACTACAATACTAATTAACTTTGTTCTAACTATATTAATCTAGTGGTAAATACAAAGGGAAATGTGTGTAAAGATATTTATTAGTTTTTAATTAGGCCTATGCATGTTTGCATCATAATTTTTTAATTCTGCTAATAGTGATTTATTTTGTTGCTTTTAGGGCAATGAAAATGAAAACCTGACAAGCCCAGTTTTAGAAAAATTTATCAAACAAATTTTGAAGGCACACAACCATCTCAGGGCTTTGCATGGGGTTCCACCATTACAACTTGAAGAACAGGTGAATGTACTGTATGTAATAGGAAAACAAAAATTGTATATATCAAAGATTTATCTAAAAAAATTAAATAGTATGGATTGTGATAGTTTAGCAGTACATGATAGAGAAATGAAGTTTATGTACATAATTTATAATATTGTAATGAATTATATTAAAATATGCTGGAGGTTTACCAAAATGCCACATAGGCTAGAGCCTATTTAATGGGTCTCCTGACAAAACTGATATTACACATGCTATAAAAAGAAAATATTGATAATAAAAAAGCATTATAACTGTAAAAATATCCGAGCATTGTGGCAACATAATGCAAATATTAATATTGTTTATATGTTTTAATATTGGCTTTGTTTTATGAAAGCATATTCTACAGATTATTTGCATATGTTGGCTAAAGTTTATGTTCTCGTGCTTAAACAGAAATTAACTACAGTTTATGTTCTGGCGCTTGAACAGAAATTAACTATTAAACCAATGATTGCAACACAATACTTGTATTATTATGCAATTTAATGGGTTCACTAAACGGTATTATTATTACATAAATTTTTGCAATTATTTTTTTTTTTTTATTTAGTTAAATAAGGAAAGCCAAGCCTGGGCTGACGAATTGGCAAATACAAGCACTTTCCATCACAGTACTTCTATTCATGGTGAAAATATTTATAAAGAACCTATTTCCTTTGATCGTAATGGAACAACACCAGTACAGGTTTGGTACGATGAAATTGAATTTTATAACTTTGGAAAAGAGCCTGAAGACTGGTACAAAGTTGGTTTGTATTTACCGCTATATTTTTATTTTTTACTGTTACTATTACTAACAACAATGTTGTATGAAATAACCTATTACCTGTTAAGAACTTTACCGCATAATTGTGTAAACTTTTCTTTTGAGAGAATAAATACACTTTGTTAATTATTTATTCTTTTTTAACATGCCAATAAAACAAGAGTTTTCAAAAAGTGGTACAATACTTACCTAAAAAACTAATTACAAATTAATAGATTTAAATAAATATTATTTTAAATACGTAATAAAAAAATATTAAATTTAACATTTTAAAAACTGTTAATCAATAGTAATTTTTGAAATATATATATTTTTAAAAGTAATTTAGTAACCTTCTAAGTAATTGAACTGCAATCATATACTTATATTTCAGTTATAATTAAGAACTTGCCATTACCATAAAAAAAGTATGTAATCTTAATGCAACTTGTTTTATATAAATTTGTTTAAGTAATTCATTTTTGTTTATGACTGTGGTACAGGTCACTTTACTCAATTAATCTGGGCAGATACACGGTATCTTGGAGTTGGTATTTCTGAAAATGAAGATACAAGATATGTAGTGTGCAACTATAATCCACCTGGCAACATTATAAGCCAAACACATTATGAAAAATTAATACCTCCAATTGTGTAAGTAAACTTTCATTTATATAACATTAGTAAAACTGTATGTTGGAGAAAACAGGCAGAATAGAATACATAAAATAATTTCAAAGAAATCTCCTACCAAATTATATTATTCTAAAACTGTAACAACAATAAAACAATTAAGTATCTTCATGACAGCACAACTAGTAAACCTAGATGCTGAAAAGATGTACATTCAATATAATCAAAGTATTCAAACATTAGCATCACAAAAGCTTAACACCTCAGTGGAGTTTCTTTGGAACAGAGTTCAAAAATATACTTCATGGAATCCCTCCTTAAAAATAAATATCATGTAAAATTATTTACTCACAAAAAACTGGTAAATCCTAACACATAAGTTTGTACTTCTCTATTACCATTAAATATTCCAAACACGAAAGGTACTAAAATAATAACAAATTTTACTTTTGAAAAAATCACTATGGTAACTGCTTGTTATCTGGTAGAGTTAGGGATCATAGAATATTCTATGGATAATGAAACTATGAGGCAATATAAAAACTTGGATTCAGTGCTGTATTACCTGTTTCTACAGGACAGTAACGAAATAGAAAAACACCAATACAGTACACACTTGAAGTACTTTCATATAAAACTATTAACTCTGTACAGTAAAACTATACTTAGGAAAAGAAAAAATTTTGTAGATTTTTGAAGTCTCCAATAAACTTTGAATGCCTTTTTTAAACTTCAATCCTCTTTTCACTAAAAGATCCAATTCAACGACACAGTTACTCAGTTGTTCAGCTTAAAAAAATTGATTTTGATGTTATTGAGAAATGTGGCTTTACTGTTTCCACTTCTACTCCATCTTCTGATATCAGCTCTTTTATAGGAATTCTTGTGACAGTCCTACTTCACCTTCTGATATCAGCTCTTTTATAGGAATTCTTGTGACAATCCTACTTCACCTTCTGATATCAGCTCTTTTATAGGAATTCTTGTGACAGTCATACTTCACCTTCTGATATCAGCTCTTTTATAGGGATTCTTGTGACAATCCTACTTCACCTTCTGATATCAGCTCTTTTACAGGAATTCTTGTGACAGTCATACTTCACCTTCTGATATCAGCTCTTTTATAGGAATTCTTGTGACAGTCCTACTTCACCTTCTGATATCAGCTCTTTTATAGGAATTCTTGTGACAATCCTACTTCACCTTCTGATATCAGCTCTTTTATAGGAATTCTTGTGACAGTCATACTTCACCTTCTGATATCAGCTCTTTTATAGGAATTCTTGTGAAGTCCTACTTCACCTTCTGATATCAGCTCTTTTATAGGAATTCTTGTGACAATCCTACTTCACCTTCTGATATCAGCTCTTTTATAGGAATTCTTGTGACAGTCTTACTTCACCTTCTGATATCAGCTCTTTTATAGGGATTCTTGTGACAATCCTACTTCACCTTCTGATATCAGCTCTTTTACAGGAATTCTTGTGACAGTCATACTTCACCTTCTGATATCAGCTCTTTTATAGGAATTCTTGTGACAGTCCTACTTCACCTTCTGATATCAGCTCTTTTATAGGAATTCTTGTGACAATCCTACTTCACCTTCTGATATCAGCTCTTTTATAGGAATTCTTGTGACAGTCATACTTCACCTTCTGATATCAGCTCTTTTATAGGAATTCTTGTGAAGTCCTACTTCACCTTCTGATATCAGCTCTTTTATAGGAATTCTTGTGACAATCCTACTTCACCTTCTGATATCAGCTCTTTTATAGGAATTCTTGTGACAGTCTTACTTCACCTTCTGATATCAGCTCTTTTATAGGAATTCTTGTGACAATCCTACTTCACCTTCTGATATCAGCTCTTTTATAGGGATTCTTGTGACAATCCTACTTCACCTTCTGATATCAGCTCTTTTATAGGAATTCTTGTGACAGTCTTACTTCACCTTCTGATATCAGCTCTTTTATAGGAATTCTTGTGACAATCCTACTTCACCTTCTGATATCAGCTCTTTTATAGGAATTCTTGTGACAGTCCTACTTCACCTTCTGATATCAGCTCTTTTATAGGAATTCTTGTGACAGTCCTACTTCACCTTCTGATATCAGCTCTTTTATAGGAATTCTTGTGACAATCCTACTTCACCTTCTGATATCAGCTCTTTTATAGGAATTCTTGTGACAATCCTACTTCACCTTCTGATATCAGCTCTTTTATAGGAATTCTTGTGACAATCCTACTTCACCTTCTGATATCAGCTCTTTTATAGGAATTCTTGTGACAGTCCTACTTCACCTTCTGATATCAGCTCTTTTATAGGAATTCTTGTGACAGTCCTACTTCACCTTCTGATATCAGCTCTTTTATAGGAATTCTTGTAACAGTCTCTTTATTTCCTCCAGTACGAACTAGAGGACAATCATTTGATAAGATCATTTCTTTTAAGTCTGTTTAATTTATTGTATCAATACCTTCTCCTTCTACAATTCATGTTACATTTACAATGCCCACATCTATAATCCCGCCATCAGATCCAGATAATTAATTTTCGTTAACAAACATTTATTGCACATAATTTTTGTGCTAGGTTACATTAGGTTGTGTAGTGTGTTTGTGTGTATGTGTTAAAATGATTTTATGTAATACAGTACTGTATTTGGTTTTACATATTTCATTAATGCACAGTTTCAGGCTATAATTACTTTATAGGTTTTCACCTAAAAAAAATTAATAAATTAAGAGCTTTCATGGATAGTGAAAAATCAGCAGATAACAGGGATTACTGGGTCTTAAATTTTTATAACAAGGTTAAAAAATTTTTTATTTTCTATTACCTAAATGTGTACAATCAAAATAAACTCAGAAAGTAGGGATCACGATGAAATATATTATGTAACAAGATAGGAAATTGGTGCCAGTTGTTAATTAAGTTAAATACTTCCATTGCATCAGCTTTGTTATGTTGTTAAGTTACAGTAATTTATTTCCAGCGAAGTGTAGTTAAAACCACTGAGAATTAATTATCAAGTCTTCATTGCGAAATGTTTCCTGAACGCAAACATTATTCAGTATAAAATCACAGATTTTCACAAGGTTAATTGATGCATCCAGCTGACGCTTAAGACGAATGAAAACAGTTATACAATGTCAAGGAGAAGATGAAGTTATTCTTCTTTAAACCAAATCACTTTTGTAGTAAAGTCAAAAATCACTACAGTAACTGCTTGTTATCTGATAGAGTTAGAGTTTGTATAATATTCTACAGATAATGAAACTATGAGGTAATTTAAAAACTTGGATGCAGTGTGGTATTACCAGCTTCTACAAGACGGTAATTAACACAATAGAAAAACACCAATACAGTACACACTTGAAATACTTTCATACAAAACTATTAAAAGTAAAACTATAATTAGCAGGAGAAAAAACTTTGTACAAGAAGGCACTGTATATTTTGTTATTCATCCATTTCCTGGACCAACAATTTACAAGTGGTACCTCTGTTTTTTTAGCAAGACACCCAATAATCAACGTACTACAATCATAGATTTTCTTGAAAGATCTACAATACTTCCTGGATCCTATTAATCTACCTTTGAACATCTGAAGACTAGATACTCATAGTTTAATACAACAAAATTTAACTTGTTTTGGTTCTATGAGTGTGTAGTATGTGTAAGTGTGCACATGTGTTATGTATGTTTGTAAGCACAAAGACAAAAATAAAGTATCCTTAATATGGGTGCCTCAATTTACAAGAGTACGTGTGTGTGTGTGTGTGTGTGTGTGTGTGTGTGTGTGTGTGTGTGTGTGTGTGTGCGTGTGCGTGTGCGTGTGTGTGTGTGTGTGTGTGTGTGTGCACGCGCTCATGGGGGTCTTATCGTGTTGGCTGCTCCCAATAGCTTATTTTCCAACAAATATTTGCAACAAATTTACCACAGCCGTCATCGAATTTTGAGTTTATTTAGGATACCACGAAAATAAAAACACATAAAAAAAAAATGGCAACCAATTCTTTCTCAGAATCTAAACACAATTACTATAATTCCTTTAAACTCACTTATACAACGTCATTTGGACTTGAAGGATTAAATAGAGCTTCTTCTTCTGCACATTTTCAATATGGGCAACTTACACAAAACAAAAAACGTACAACAATCATCGTTTTAATTACTCATAATAATTACATTTTAATTACTCCCCTTCGAAATAAATTGTGTTCAAGAGCTACTAACAAAAAAATAAAAACAAAAAAAAACCTGAAGAATATTTTGTTGTCACAACATGCTGTTATGATAAAAATATTTACGTGTTTTAAAAATATTAAATCAGTTCAATATGTAGTTAATAAAAATTATTTTTAAGAAAATTCAAAATTTTGAGAAAAATATACATATTTTCATCATAACAGCTTGCTCATAACTCATCGGAGGCCATTATTAAAATAATAATTAGAGCAACACTGTCAAACGGTTGTTACTTCCTTCAAAACCAATACCTTAAAATGTGCAGAAACCAATACAAAAAATAAATATTATAACTACATTTATAAAATTGTTACCTTGATACAAAGTTATCTTTGAGTTATAAAAATAACACTTCAAAATTTCTGTTTAGTTTTTAAAACTGAAATAATCTCTTATATTTTTTCAGTGCCAACAACAATACTGCAGGTGATTCACACAACAAAAGTGAAGAAATCATTGTAACAAACAATACAACAAATTTTAATTCTGTTGTTGAAGACTTCTTCGAAACGTTTAATGATTTTATTCGATCAAAATATGGGTACATTGATAACAGAACAAAGTATAACATGACAGCAATCAATGCAGAACATAATAATACAAAATTAATTGATTTCCAAGCCGCCATAAATAACTCAACCATTAAAACTGCAATACTGTATAGAATTGGTGAAATTTTAAATGACATTTCTACAGTTTAACAGTTGTAAGAGATTTTTGAAGCCGCTTTGGAATATTCAGTCAAGAAGGCGTTTTACTTTAAGCCAGGAAGTACAGATTTTTTTTACTTTTGTTCAATTCTTAGCTTTTGGAATTTGTTGCAATTCCACGTAAACAAAAAAAAATACCTCTTTATATTTCATGTATAATGTACTGCATTAAAAAAAATTACAATATTTGAAATGAATTGGAAATATTTGTTTGCTAATGATGAGATTTTAAATGTTATATTGAAACTAGTAAGTTATGTTATAACTATAAGAATTTAAAAATATTAAAATTGTAGAACTAGTTAGTTAATAATCTAACGATATTTGTAATAAAAATTTTAAAACTGAGTAACTCAGTGTGTTATTGCTAAAAGAGTACCTTATCTTTTAAACTGGATTAATTTTAACTTTAAATTAATATGTTGTTTTAATAATAGGGCTGTTTTTCAAGTATCTCAACCATTTATTTTATGTTTCCCTGTGTTCATTCTACTTTATACATTACCTTAAACTAAAAAATATCCTTGTTAATTTACTTTAATAAATAGCGGTAGGATATGGTGTTTCTTTTACGCTTCATGAGAAAATTTTATGCCCTAATTACTGTTTAACTTACCTGCTCATGAAAAAAGCATTTTTTTTCAAGTAGACTATTCAGTTTTAATCGAATAGTGAATATTAAGAAAGTGACACAGATCCTGATGTTACAGCCACTCCTGGTTATAAGTGACTGTAGCAGTGCACAATTCCTTTCTTCTTGGCTAACAAATACTTCAGGTAATCTTGTCCCAAATTTATCCCGGAACTCCTGATTTTAAAATAAAATTCCCAATACATCTCAATTCTCCAACAACAATGTAAAGGGGTTCACCGACTCAATTTTATAATGTTTCAAAAAGCACGACACACAATCCTGTCCAGACAGCATGTCCCTGGAACACAAATTACATTGACTTCATTAAATTATTTCTTCACCATTCAATGTATGTATAGTTTTACAAAACAACAACTGTACACAAACTCTACCCAAATGAAAAATAGGTTGTTTGAATACACTTAATTAAGTAAAACAACTTAAAAATAATAATAAAGAATACAGTTAAACGAAATAATTATGAAGGACATGTTTATACAATACTGAGATATTGCGTTTACAAATATTGTTTTTTTAATGCTGATATGTGCATACCTCATAGAAAAAGTAACTACAAGTACATAAACAGCTGTTTTTATTAATATATATTTCAATCTGTGATTTACTAGGCTACTGCAAAACTTCTATATACAAAATAAATTAACAGTTTGTCTTTCTTGAATATAACAAATTCTAAATTGTGCACACAAAAATGTAAAAACCTTAGTGGAACCTGGAATGTCAGTCACATGTTTTTTAACTTTTTAATTTTAAAACTGTATTCTAAAAAGTACATTTTTATTTAAGTCTTTGATTCGAGTGTAAATGAAGTAATTACGAATACCATTTTGTGAAAATCAAAGGCTATTGAAAATTAACAGCTTTTTAAATCAAGCATGCAAGAAATACTGTGGTACCATTGACAAAAAAAACAGAAAAGCAAACACGAAACAACAAATTTGGCATACAAAACTATACAATACGGATTCAAAAAAATTCTTGGTAGGGCGGACACAATGTGATCCAATTCTGGTTAAATATTTACTGTATTTTTTTTAGATAGGCCTACATTTTTCTTAGCGAGCACCTTAGTACATAGGAGAGATACATTATTGAGTACCATCCTCTGTTGAAGATGGTAGCTGTGTTTCTAAAATGTACATCAGACAGAAGGTACTTGATTTTGAAACAACAATTAGTTTTCCTTTCGTGTTTTTAGCATTTTGCTTTATTACATTTATTACCATCTGCTTTGCGATGATCTTTTCATATTTGTATTTTTTAACTTCTATTTTTTTTGGTGTTCTCACCACTTTATGAAAATTGTCACAAAAATTTGGTGTCAATTTTTAACAAACTTCACATTTCATGACACTTAGAAGGTAAAAAAATAGTTTTTATTGTTGATTTCCGTTTGTATACATGTATTTCTTGTTAATCTTGAGTAAGGGTCGGCATTTCCAAAGTGACTAAGGCACCGGTCAGTCTGCTGCGTCACTTAACTTGCGCACTTCAAGATCGTAGGTTCGAGACTGCAGTTACTGCCTTAAGCTTTTCCTTTCCATTATAACGTCTCCCTTGCCTCAGTATTCTAAATGGCATAAAGTATTGACGTTTAAAAAATTTTCTAGAGTTAAAACTAGTCTACTATTCAAATTCGGTTTAATTTTTAAACCTAAACCTGAACCAAGTGATGTTTTGAATTAGAAATGTAGTCGGGGATGAAAAAGTATGAACTTCTCAAAAATCACTAATGATTTGATCAAAATTTACTTAAGTTCCTACACGCCCAAACAATAAGTATTGATCGATATTTTCCCAGAAAATCCAGTATGTACAACAACAAAAAAAAAAAATGAATTCACTTGCTCTTGTATTTTTCCCCATCTGTTTTTTAAAAAAATGATTTTTTCTGGTTTTCCCGAAATAATGACTAATAAAAAACTTTTAACATTATACTAAATTGTAATTATATTTTTAGGCGTCAATTTTACTTTCTTAACAATGAACTTTATACAACAGCCTTTGAGATCATTTTGCGTCTATATCGATTACTTTGTTAATCGATTTACTAAAAATTTGACAAAAATTATTTTCTCATTCACAAAGAACATACAGAAAACAATAAAATAGCTACTGGCTTGCAGAAATACTTAAGAATCGCATCCTGCAGGATTAGACGATTACAAATCTTGAAATGACGCTCAGTGAATTTGTTAAGTATCGTTAGAGGAACAAAGCTTAATATAACTTATTTCGTCAAGTATTGACTTCCAGATGGGGCTAAACGGAAGTGTCCATCAGGTTTTGACAGAATCCAGTCCTGTCAGGCAAGCCTACATCTGCTCACAACCTCACACCACAGGATAGCGGACCAACCACAATCGTTTAAACGGAAAAACATAATCGCGGTACCCATCTGGTTCGATTGCATGGTGCACAGGATCGATTAAAAATAGTAAACGATCGAAAATAATCGAATGATACCACATAAAAGAACATTTTGATAAGCAAAAATAAGTATTTATTAATTAATAATCATGAATAACTGATAGGCCCTACTTATTAATTAAAGTAAGTAAAAAATACACGTACTTTCTCACGTTTAATTATTTTAACAAATTTTTCATACAAATCCGAATTTAAACATATTTTTGACCAAAAAAATTTTCAAAAAAAACGTTTTTACACTGAAAAATGGTCCTGAGATATGAGAGAAAATAAGACAAATCCAACAGTTCAACAAAATGGCTCAATTAGGGTTAGTGTCCAGCGCTATTGCACACAACTCGTACGCACGCGCATGCACACGTACGCGCGCGGGCTCGACGGTTTATTTAAATGTCAGGTCTGGGTTTTACCTTGATGGCTGCTCCAATAGCTCATTTTACCAATGAAAATGTGCTAATAATAAGGCTTGATATGACAATTTTAAATTTTAATTTTACAACTACAGGCTATGTAATTAAAATTTTAAGAAATAAATTTATTAGAATAACAGTTGAAGTTGTGTAGGCTTACACAGTTTTGTTATACATTTAGCCAAGTTTGATCCATGCAGCTCCTGCATAGTGCGAATACTATAACACTGTCTGAGCCGTGTAGCGTGTTGCATATTCATCTGTGGAAGGGGAAAACAAATATTACACCTGGTATAGTTCAATTATGATCGGATTTCACATTACAATATTTCAGGGCATTGTTAAAAATAATCACTGCGCAGCTGTCTCGCTGACGTGATGGAAGCTAATTTCTAAAAAAAAATGTTTTCCTGTTAATAAAATAGAACGCGTATTTGAACAAGTAACTCATTTGAAAAGTTTTTTCGTGCTTTGTGTTTTATCATACTGATACTGTATAGTTTCATAAACGCGTAGTTTATCAAATAATACAGCTGAGAATTTAAAGCGGGGTTGGCCCACGAAGCTGGCCGGTAGTGTAACGAAAACATTACCGGATGTTGTTCTTAAACTATTAACAATTTCCATGCATATTTTCCGTGGTAAATTTACGTTAAAATTCGATAACAATATTTCTAGGTTACACCAATATGTACACAGCAGCGTTGGCTCAATTAAGGGTTTGTTTTATCTAGACAGACTCATTATCCCTAGTGCACACACGCCCGCACGCGAGCACGCTGGATTATACCCACCCCTATACCCAGCTACCCCCCACGTCTATCAGAAATTGATGTTTTTCTCCAATAGAAAATTAATAGCTGTACAGTACACCGTCGCCCTCAGGCCAATGTAAAGCATAACATGCCCGTTCATTGTTGCGTATATTACCTCTGCCAGCAGAATTTCATCTACAGATTACAATTTTCCGTTAAAAACAATATTTCCACGCTGTGTGAAACGGACTTTTACGACCAAGTAAAATAACTGCACAAACTTTCTCGTGAATTTAATTAATTTACAACAGTTCAAAGCGTCGAACACCCAAACAAACTGTACGAGGGTTGTCCGTAAAACAAGGTTCCCAATAATTTTTCACAATGAAAAACATGTTTATTTGCATTGAATAACACATTTTTGGAAAGCTTACACTTTTGTCTATTTTTTGACATAATCGCCGTTGAGATAGATGCATTTTTGCATACGGTGAACCATATTTTATATGCCTGAGTCAAAAACTCTCCTGCCGCTCCGCGAAGGTAGCTTAAAACTTTTTCTTTCAGTTCCTCTCCGTTACTGAAATGCGTCCCAACTACGTGTTCTTCAAATTAGGGAAGAGATGGTAGTTACTTGGGGCTAAGTCCGGGCTGTAGGGCGGATGTGTGACTGTATACCATCCAAATTGGTTGATGAGACCGGTTGATACACGGGCGGTGTGCAGACGAGAGTTGTATTGATGGAAACAAACTCCCTTCGTGAGCATGCCTCTCCTTTTGTTTTGAATCGCGCGGCAAAGGTTCTTTAACGTCTCACAGTAACGATCAGCATTGATTGTTGTGCCGGTATCCATGAATTCGCATAACAATAACCCCTTCCTGTCCCAAAACACGCTCGCCATGACATTGTTTGTCGGCAGACAGTGTTTGTTTGAACTTCGCGGCTTCGGTGACTCTGGATGTTTCCACTGACGTGATTGTTCTTTCGTTTCCGATATCGTATAGTGTACCCAGTTCTCGTTCCCAGTGACAATGGAGTCCAAGAATTTCTTGCCATCGGTTTCGTAGGCCTAAAGAAATTTGCGGGACCCATTTTGCACAAACCTTGCTATACCCTAAATGGTCTGTCAAAATTTTATCAATCCAGGTTTTGCTGATACCAGGGATTATTTTGGAGAGCTCCCGAACAGTCACCCTTCGATCGTTCAGCATTGCTTCTTCCACTTTCGCAATCGTTTCGTCCGAAACACTGTTCATCATGAACGTCTGTACGTCCATCTTTGAATTCTCTGCACCATTTGCGCACGTGTTGTATGCTCATACCTTTTTCTCCGTAGACTTCTCACAGTTGGATATGAAGGTCTACCGGCGCACTTTTTTGCACACAAAAAACGAATCACAGCGTAATTCGCACCTGGTGGGAGACAGAAAAAACAACTCAATTATTAACGGCTACCAAGCCAAGACTGAGCGTCGCAGACCGATCGAGGAGTAGGGATTGGGAGTGGAGGAACCAAGCTGCAAGCCAAGGTCACCGGATCCCGTGTAACAACGTTCGCAGCGACTATAGCGCCTTGGGAACCTTACATTACGGACAACCCTCATATTTGTTGCCATTCCCCAGAAAAAAACCGGTTAGTCGGAAACCACCGAGAGAAAATTAAAAATTCTCTTTGTTCCTTAAAATGTAGATTTTGCATAACTTTTGATATTACATGAAGACAAAACTTAAGTCAATAATAACAACTTAAACCATGTTACGGTTTATTTTCGTTTTTCGTTTTCCAAAACCTAAATTTTTCAATATATATTGATATCTTCAAACGATTCAATCTTCTATAATATCTAACTGTTATTGCTCTAATTATTGTAATGGCTGGGCTGGGCATGTAGTACAATACACTATTATAACCTGTGTTTAACTGTAAACACTCTAAATAATTTTGTGGTAGATCGATCTGGTATTTAGTATAATTGCGTTAATTATAATTTAAATATTTATTATTGAAATTATTTAAACATAATCTTAAACAAATAAAAGTTAAACGTAAAAAAAAATTAATGGCAGTAGCTGGTTTTGAACTCACGCCTTCAAAAGTAGAAAGTTTCAAAAGTAGAAATCGTAGCACTGAGCTACGAATGCAATAGTACAGTGGTAGACTTAAATTCAGTTCAAGAATACTTACTACTTGCATCAGACAACTGTGAGACTTTTCGATATATTCGTGCTATATCGAAATTAAATTAATTAATTCATTAACTTAAATTAATTAGTATGTTTTCCTCATATTAAAACTGCTAGGCTTTCTAAATACTTTAAATTGTTACAACTGACCATGTGGTTTAACCTTTTGTATGCTGGTTTAAATTGACAACAGGCCTATCGAAGTATACATAGTAGGCTACCAAAAACGTTACGATATCTACAAAGAACCACCACAAAAGGGAGCGAAGAAAGTGGAATCACGTGACCAGGCCTACATTTCTTACTTTGAAGTGGCTCTGTTTACTATTTTATCTCGCCTGACGTTCACTCACCTCAACAAATACAATTCGCAATAAATCACACATCTAACCTTAAACAGTGGTAACGCAATAGGCCAATGTAACTCGAGAACACCTTTGTGGAATTAGGTTACGGTTGATTTAATGTTCTTTTTATGTTCTACAAGATACTGTTTCCTTCCGTAAACAGAATGCCTTTTTAAGTGTAAGGCTTACTGATTGTTAAAAAATGACGAAACAAACTTATAATACCGAAGATGAAGAAATTCAAGCCTACACGCCTAACTGGTGTGCAATAATAAATTATTAGAAATAAACTAAAATACTGCACGGATGTAGAAGTTGAATGTTCGATTATTAGAAATCAAAAACTAAATATAGTAATTCAAAGAACAGCAGACCACTCGGTGTATTTTGGATAACCACTACAGCAACAGGTTCTGAGGTAACTGTAATCTTTACAAAAAATTGTAACTTTACTGGAAATCTTTGCCATTGTTCCATGACGAACCGTTCAACTAGTCTGTTACAGGAAATGGCCAGCATCTACAATAATCAATGTTAAATGAAAACCCGCCAGCTTGAAACGGAAATAGGCCTAAATGGGAAATCTTACAAATACGTTCGAACTTTATAC
>CM040183.1:21538553-21628553 GCA_022606455.1 Callitettix versicolor | reverse complement strand
AATCTGGCATTTTAAAGTAACAAACAGAACTTTTAAAGTCCGGAATGTAACGACGTACGAGTCGCGTGTGTAGCTTGGCCAAGCCGAATTTCATTATGAATATTTTTAACGTGTAATTGTGCTCAGTGTTTGTGATGTATGTTTTAATGTTTTGTTTGGCTTTGTGACGACCTCGACAGAGGGATTTAACATTTCATATAACGGCCTGAAGATGAAATGATAGAATTTCGAAACCGCTGTAGCCTTTATGAGATGAGTGGATAGACCACTGACGGGAAGAATAGGTCATAATCCTAATCATTTGAATATGTGATCCGGTGGCTACGTTACAATAATGAAACAGAACTTTGTTTAATGTCACATTTGGCTATTTCAGTGCATGAACTATTAGGGGCAAAACCAGTTTGACTTCTATAGTTCGTAAAAATATTTCGTTTTAAAATAATGACCACCATTTTGTTTTTAATAAGCGTGTGGCGGTTTTAACGTGTCTAAAACTTAACTAACAATTGTACTCAAGTACATAACCTACAAATCTGTCAAGCCGTTCCTGTGTGAAACACAAAAACCTTTCACTTAACGTAACACAAATCAGACCTTTTTCAAGTAGGCCTATGACAATTTGAGATTGCGTAAACATTATCACAGTTACAAATATCAAAGAAAAAAATCTCGTTGAATTGCGTTCAGCCCCGTAGGTACGCCTGAAAAAGCATACAAAACTAATATTTTCATGTCCTAGAAAAAGCCATTTTAAACCACTTAAGACTTTTTAGTTTTATTGCAGATCTACACCAAAGGGGGAGCCACTATGCAAAATGTCGACATCGTAGGCCTTGTCGTTATTGAGATAGGCAACCGTGATCATTGCGCGACTGATTCCATTGAACAGGCCTATAAGAAGTAGGCCTACAGCCACCATTATAAGAAGCGTGCACGGTATCAGCGGTGAAAGTCCAAGTAATTTGACTTTACAGGGAATCCGAATTTCAACAATATTGGTTATTTCACTGATTTATTATGCTGTAAAAATGTTTTAAGTCATCTATGTTTGAACAGGTTAGGCCTACACGTAATCTAATCTAGCCCTTTTTTATCTATGTTTTGGAATTTACAAAACATCAGCTAGCGTCCCAATTAATACTTTCGGGAACTGCTGGCTGAACTGTTTCTTCACAGCTGGATGGATGGGAGTGGGAAATAGTGTGTTTTATGGAAACCTGAAGTAAAACATTTACCAAAGCCAGAATACGTGAAATTAACACTCCGTATAAAGCCGACAGATCACTCCAGATATATTTCAAAATGTGTTGCAAGGTTTTTATCACACTTTAGCACACAGTCACACTCTAGAAGAAAAGCAGTTCGAACAATCATGTAGTTTACATGAACTAAAAGTGATGTGCCATGTATTTTGGGATCACCCTGTGCAGGATACATAATTTCCAATAGCCTCCATCTGGACCTACTTTACATCACAATTACATTAGAGACTAGAGAAAGGGATACACCCCAGGCACTGCTATCGGTTGACCTATTGTGCAACTAAACCTCTTAAAAATACCTAGTTCAGCAGATTGGTGCCCCTAATAAGTTCCAGCAACCTACTGACTATTCACTCTGCTGAAGATCCCTAGGGTCTTGGAAACCAAAAACCCCTAGCCTCCTACTAGCCAGAGCCTCACAATCATAAATTATGTGACCTGCAGTTTTCTCCTCCTTCCTGCACAACCTACACACGGTTTCTCCGTGGTACACATCTATCCTGTTCATGTGCACCCTCAGACCACAGTGCCCTGTAATAAGCCCCATGATTCTCCTGAGACGTGCTTTGCCCAGGACATCTGTTGCCCCTTTTGAGTCCTCCACAAGAAACTTTGCTTATGAGACATTTACTATGAAAATAATAATATGTCAGTACTATGGAATAATACCTTAAGCTGGTGTTGATTAGTAATCCACCTATTAATAGCAGACCTGGCCAATGATATAGAGAAATCTCTAAAGCCGGCTTTGGTCCGATGAACTCAGACGCAGGTCCAAGTCCAGCCAGTCGGTCTGCCTCCTCATTACCCTCAACCCCCCATGTCCCGGAACCCAGTGGAGTCACCCGGTTGCCCAAGGACAACGTTGTGGTTCTTCCAGATACTCCAAGACCAGCTTGTACTTTTATTGCTGCCTTGACTTTCGGTATGAATATGAAAGCGTGCCTTTTTGAAGGCCCAATTCAAGTTCTCCTGACACACATTAATGGCCTTGAATACTGTTGTATACTGTTCCAGGGTAATAACTTTCTTTAATCCCGGTCTCAGGCCGTATACCCCAGCACCAGTGCCTGACTTTGTCTTGGAGCCATCTGTATACTAATACTGTGTCTCCAGATTTTTCCAACACGCAAACTCCACCCTCAAACATCAACTTGACCATGGTTATTGTTCACGGTTATTGTTTCACTGACAAGTTACATCACAATAATCACTCACCCCTGAAGAAAACGTTTTAGCCTATGTTGCGTTTATGAGTTACTAACCTTATAATTCCATAACACGGTTGTTAAGCCTATTTCAGATAAATTAAAATTTTTGAAGTGTCATATATCGGCCTATTAGAACATGTAAAAATAAGAACAGCGTTACATTTAAAAAAAAGTTACATTTAAGAAAAACCACGTTTTAATAATATTTGGAACAACCTCTACATGGAATAGAACTTGTGTAGGCCTACCACCCCTATCGATATCTCAGTTTTAAAATGAGAAGAATATGTTTCTACCTGAAGCAGTGCTTGAAATATCAAGCCACTTCCATATTTTTACAAACTCACTGTATAGACTACGTATACAATTTAACTGAACACAATATCGTCTGTAGGCATTTGTGAACTAAATGTAGGCCTGTCCTTAAATTAATGGTTCATTAAGACCCCAATTACACTTCTCAGATAGGCTAAATACGAAATAGTCAAAAAACATAATAAATGTCGACTTTTAAAAACAAAAGCCTAAGTATTTAATTCAACAAAACATGACTACAAAGACTATCCAGACTACTGCTAGGCCAGAAAACCATGTTTATTTAAGAGCACAGAAGCAGCGTGGTACAGGTGCCCCCCTAAACACTGACAAGGGCGTTAGAACCCAAAATCAACACCGACGCCTTCACCCGGCAATTGGTTGTCATCTAAAATAAACACTTGAAATGTACTGCTAATCTTTTTCGCCTACAACTCTACTGCGGTTTGGAATGTTGACAATGTCGGTCGAGTTTATTCAGCTTTCGAACGCACCTTGTCCGCCATTTTGTCCGCGCGTGATTACAATGGCGAGTTTCTCCCTAGCTCCATTGTTGTCCCCCTTCCATTCTATCTTTGGATAATCCTGTTATATAGGGGACGGATTTATAATAGTGCAGAGAATGAACATTGGCTTATTATACACGGATCAGTCGCTTTGTGAAAAGTTGGTTACAGTTAATATAGATCAGAGGGTCCTAAGAGTTAGCATAATGTTACAAGTTAATAAATAGGCTATTAGCCTATAACTTCTACAAATTTAAAAGAAACTTCAGCACAAGGACAAACAAAATTTTATAATTTAAAACAGCATAACCGCAATTTTTTTTGACAACGATAGGCCTATATTAAGAAGTTATCTATGAATAATTTTTTTCTAATAGCCTAATTAGGATTAAGACCCATGTTTCCGTCTAGTGGTCTATTTAGTCACCTCGTAAAGGCTACCGCGGTTTCAGCCTTTACTGTTTCATCTTCAGACCGTAATACAAAATGTCAAATCCCTCTGTCGAGGTCGTCACAAAGTTAAACAAAACAGTGAAAAAACACGTCACAAACACTGAACAGAATTACACGATTAAAACACACACAGTCCGGAACTTAACGACAGAGTTGCACATAGCGTTTGGCCAAACCAAATTTTATCGTGTATTTTAATCGTGTAATTGTGTTTAGTGTTGACGTGTGTTTTCAATGTTTTGTATTACGGCCTGAAGATGAAACGGTTTCGAAACCGCGATAGTCTTTACTAGGTGAGTAACTAGACGAAAAAAATAGGTCATAATCCTAATTATTTAAATATCTGGTCCGGTGGCTATGTTGCAATAGTGATTTTTTCTGTTTAAATATAACAATTTTTAAGCCTACATGATTTCTTAGCTAGAAGCCTATATTCATAAATAAATAAAACAAATATAGCCTATAGGTTTAAGGTATATAGACATACACTGTATTATAACATACGCTAAAATCAAATACAGTGATCAAATCACTGTATTAACCTATAATTTGTAGGCCTAACTGCTTCTTCGGTAGAAGCCTATAAACACAAAAATAAATAATAAAACAAAATTACCGTATTACAAGAATAGGCCTATAGCTTATAAGAAAAGAGTTTCTAAATGAATGTATATGGTCCTACACTGTATTACAATATAGGCTAAAATTAAACACAATAAATCAGTGTCACTGATTTTAACTTTGCAATGAACATTATAAACTTAGGCTATATCCTAAGTGTTTTGTAAAATACCAAGAAATTATGTTTTCAGTGTTGTGTAGGACTAAATGGTAAATAACTGAATTTGTGTGTCAATAAAAATATAGTGTCTATTAAATATAGTGTAGGCCTATATTTAAATAGCCTGGTGCATTCTCGACTGAAAATCTCTTGGAATTTTTAACGAATAAATATAAAACCAAGAAAATTAGAAAGTAAAATAGGCTGTGTGCATATTAAGTAATGTACTGTTAATTTATAAAGAATATTTACAGTCATTTGTGTTACTGTAATAGCCTGTACAGTAAAATCTCTCTATAGTGGCACTGAAGTGAACGTTAAGTTTTCGCCGCTATAGAGAGAGCTCACCCAAAACGTGTATAAAATATGCTTTTATTTGTAAAACACTGTTATACACTATTTCTAATTTGAAGTACTGACTGTAAAGGTTATTGAAATAAACGTACAATCTTTAAAAAACAATACTTATGAAATAATACTGTAGGCCTAATTGTGAGAAAAAGACAACATTTTGCCGAAACTACTGCAGAACAGCTTCATCAGTTCTTTCAAATGCTGACTTTCGAGTTTTTTTTAAGCTGTTCCTTGCATTACAGTCCTTTCATTTTAATTTTTCAATACCGTGCCAAAAGAAGAACTAAATTAAAATTTCAGCTAACATCTATTTGTTTGACACTTTTCTCTAACTCACGCAAAACTCTAACCTTTACATCTATCGATACAATTTTCCGTTTAGATGCCATTACACTGTATTGTAAAAGTATAAAGAAATTATGCACTATATCTAAAATGTAGTCACAAAACACTCGAATTCGGTTGATGCATTACGCACTGCTTTTAACACCCGAATGCCGTGTTGGCAAAGGCTACTGAGTAATAGGGGAGAAGAGTAGGAAGTGTGGCACGTGTTTCGTCGCAGTAGAGAGATTCTTGCAACTTTGCTGGCCTCAGTATAGAATTTTTTTGGTGTTTAACGTCCGACTATTGTGCACACCTGGGCTAATGCAGACGGTGGGATGATTTATAGCGTATGAAAATGCCAAGCCCTGGCCGGGAATCGAACCCGGGTCTTCGGGGTGAAAGCCCAGTAAGCTATCAGTTGATATAGGCCACCGAGGCGGCTTCTCAGTATAGAAAGTTACACTACATATTTTTACTACAGTAATAAGAAGGGACCAACATATTTTACCGTTATAGAGAGATTTCCGTTATAAAGAGATCAACAATAGATACTTTACTGTTTATGGAAACAATGCAAAAATGATGGCAAAAGCCCGATTAAACAACGAGCATATTTTTGTTTATTAGCAACGTCCGACTATTGTGCACATCTGGGCTAATGCAGACGGTGGGATGATTTATAGCGTATGAAAATGCCAAGCCCTGGCCGGGAATCGAACCCGGGTCTTCGGGGTGAAAGCCCAGTAAGCTATCAGTTGATATAGGCCACCGAGGCGGCTTCTCAGTATAGAAAGTTACACTACATATTTTTACTACAGTAATAAGAAGGGACCAACATATTTTACCGTTATAGAGAGATTTCCGTTATAAAGAGATCAACAATAGATACTTTACTGTTTATGGAAACAATGCAAAAATGATGGCAAAAGCCCGATTAAACAACGAGCATATTTTTGTTTATTAGCAACGTCCGACTATTGTGCACACCTGGGCTAATGCAGACGATGGGATGATTTATAGCGTATGAAAATGCCAAGCCCTGAACGGGAATCGAACCCGGGTCGTCGGGGTGAAAGCCCAGTACGCTATCAGTTGATATAGGCCACCGAGGCGACTTCTCAGTATAGAAAGTTACACTACATATTTTTACTACAGGAATGGGAAGGGACCAACATATTTTACAGTAATAGAGAGATTTCAGTTATAAAGAGATCAACAATAGAGAATTTACTGTTTATGGAAACACGGTGCAAAAATGATGGCAAAAGCCCGATTAAACAACGAGCATATTTTTGTTATTAGCCTAAGTATACATTTTGAAAACAGAATTGTCTGTTCTTTCAATATTTTTCAAAAAACAGGCTACTTATACACATCTCACTCTAACTTTACACAATGTGTGAAAATTCTAAACGTGACCCTTAGTGAACTCATTACTATCGCGATGAAGTTGCTTGCTTTTTAAACATAAAAGTGATGACGTCACAACAGAGGTGTGTGCCAGACAAAGTGCGTCTCCTATCTGCCTGACGCGATGTCCTGAGTAGAGCCAAGTCAGTTTGAAGATCCCCACCTGATCACTATATTTATAAACGTTTTAAACACTTTCGAACTTTCGTTCATTTCTATTGATAGGTGTAGTTCACAGGTTACCTACTTAGGCGTAGCATCCGGCCTAAGTCGGATCTGTTTTCAATAGACTTTCACCAGTTTATAGATTAATTTGGTTTAAAAGTAAGTACTCTAAGGAAACCGTATAACAATTGTTAAATTAACTACTTAAGAAATTCGATTCAAAATATATTTCACAGCTAGGTCCAGCAGCTTGTGGGCCGTGCTACCGTCGAAGGCCTCACAGCAAAAAGCGGAAGATTACCGATAAAGTAAAATTCAAAAAAGACTCCGGTAAACGAAATGCTGATTTAAAATTTCAATTAATGTAACAAAAATAATGACATATGAAAATCGTTCATGCATGCTAGGCCTATAACCTAGTACTCAGCGACCTACCCATTAAAAATTCATGAACCAATTCAGGAGCCTACTTCTAAAATTCATGAATGAAGTGAGAGGCCTAGCCTACTACTAAAATTCATGAATCAAGTCACGTTTCTACTACTACAATTCATGAATCAAGTCACGGACCAACTACTACAATTCATGAATCAAGTCACGGACCTACTACTACAATTCATGAATCAAGTCACGGACCTACTACTACAATTCATGAATCAAGCCAGGGATCTACTACTAAAATTCATGAATCGTCACGGACCTACTACTACAATTCATGAATCAAGTCACGGACCTACTACTACAATTCATGAATCAAGTCACGGACCTACTACTACAATTCATAAATCAAGTTACGGACCTACTACTACAATTCCTGAATCAAGTCACGGACCTACTACTAAAATTCATGAAACAAGTCAAAGGCCTACTAATAAAATTTATGAATAAAGTCAGATACCTACTACTAAAATTCATGAATCAAGTCAAAGGTCTACTAATAAAATTTATGAATAAAGTCAGATACCTACTACTAAAATTCATGAATCAAGTCAAAGGCCTACTAATAAAATTTATGAATAAAGTCAGATACCTACTACTAAAATTCATGAATCAAGTCACGGACCTACTACTACAATTCCTGAATCAAGTCACGGACCTACTACTACAATTCATGAATCAAGTCACGGACCTACTACTACAATTCCTGAATCAAGTCACGGACCTACTACTAAAATTCATGAATCAAGTCAAAGGCTTACTAATAAAATTTATGAATAAAGTCAGATACCTACTACTAAAATTCATGAAACAGGCCTGCAGCCTACTACCAAAATTCATAAAATTTACTAAGTAAGGGGCTACTTTCGAACCGTACATCTCTTTTATTTCAAATTCCCTACACCCACTTAAACCTATCTACATGTAGGGATGATCAAAATTTTAGAAAAATCTTATGAATGGATTTTGATAAATTATGCTAATTTTGAAGGGAGGTTTTTATTAGGGGCCTATCCCTAAAAAGATTTTTTGGGGTGTAGTGACACCTGTAGGCCTAAGTTTTGTTAATAAGTAGTAGCCTATGTTATGCTTAGTAGGCTTACTAATGCAATTGACTTCAAAATTTTATCAAAATCCTTCATTTGATGGATCTGAGAAGGTATCAAAACAATTTTTCTCAAATCATCATTTTTCTTTTTGGCTGAAAACGTTCTCCGGCGTTTTCCGATTCCTACCTTCCATTGTTCTCTGTCGTTCCATAGGTATTGATCCAATCACCTTCTCTCATTTCCTTACCAATTTCCTTCTCTCCAATTTAGTATCGGTTTTCCTCTATTTTGCGACCATGTGGTTTGTATTTAAGAATCTGCTTGGGAATCGATTTTCGTCCATCCTTACGACATGGCCAAACCATCGAAGTTGTTTTGTTCTAATGTCGTCTACAATGGTGTGCTTCGCATCCATGATTTCACGGATTCTTACATTTTTTTTATCTTTTCCCGTTTCCACAGAACTACGGCTCTTCGCCAGTAGTCTATTTCTGTAGCTTCAAGACATTTTTCTGTTTTTTGTTTTAGTGGTCATACTTCGCATCCATATGAGATTATATTTTTTATAGGTACCTAATTGTATTAGGCATATTTACGAGGTGTGTTCAGAAATGAACGAGAATTTCTAAATTTCGCGGACTTGGAGAGTCCGATTGTCAAACATTTTTTTTTTAGTATGTTGGCATACATGCCCTTGAAGTATGATAAAACTTTAAGCTGTTTTCATTGTTGACTTTGTGACAGCCACTAAGGTTAGACGTGTTTTTATGAGCTCGGCGATTTTCGTTTGTTAAAAGAAATGGATCAAAGAATTTGTATCAAATTTTGCGTAAAAAAAGGAATAAAGTGTTACAAAGTGTGTGAAATGTTAACAAAGGCCTATGGTCAGTTTGTGCTAGAGTAAAGCAAGAGTTTACGAGTGGTATAAGCGTTTCCAAGAAGGCTGTGAAGACGTTGAAGATGGCAAACGCCCTAGACGCCCCGGCACATCAACAACCGATGAAAACGTGGAAAAAGTGAAAGAAATGGTTATGAAATCGGCTATAATGTTATGAACAAAATCACAATTAGAGGTCGCTGATGATGTTGGCGTATCGATTGGATCATATCATGACATTGTTTCCAATGTTTCGTGTATGAAACGCGTGGCAGCAAAATTCGTTCCAAAATTGTTGAATTTTGAATAAAAACAGTGGCGAATGGAAGTTGCTCAGGAGTCACTAAATGAAGTCAACGACGATGCAGAATTACTGAAACGAAACGTATTATAACAGGTGACGAAACTTGGGTTTACGGATATGACGTCGAAACTAAGGCTCAATCATCCCGGTGGAGGCATTCTGGCTCGCCAAGACCGAAAAAGGCTCGACAAGTGCGGTCGAACGTGAAGGTTATGCTCACTGTGTTCTTCGATATTAATGGCATAGTGCATCATGAATTCCTACTACCACGTGAAGCGGTCAATAAGGAGTATTACCTACAAGTTTAACGCCGTTTGCGTGAAGCAATCCGAAAAAAACGCCCGGATTTGTGGAAAAACAATTCATGTCTTTTGCACCACAATAATGCACCAGCTCACACTTCATTGTTCGTGAATTTTCGGCCAAAAACAGTACTGCAACGATGCCCCAGCCTCCATATTCGCCATACATGGCTCCGTGTGACTTTTCCTATTTCTAAAAATAAATAGAACCATAAAGGGCCGTCGTTTTACAGCCGTAGATGACATTAAAAGCGCATCGCTGAAAGAACTAAAGGCTATCTCAAAGATCGAGTTTGAGAAGTGTTTCGAGGATTGGAAGAAGCGCTGGCACAAGTGCATAATCTCCAATGGGGACTATTTTGAAGGCGACAACATCCAATGTAGAAGAATAAATAAATATTTTGTTCAAAAAATTAAAATTCTCGTTACTTTCTGAACACACCTTGTATATGCTATGTTTATTTAGTTTTGATACCTATAATCCCATATGATGCTGTTCAGTATCCTTATTGCTCTTCTTCCCAACGTGTCGTTCTTTTATCGCTGTGTCCAAGAGTCCCTCAATCGCAATTGTCTTAATCTTTATAGTTTGCATCGCCTTACTTTTCTGTAGCCTATCCTACGTAAGGATGGACAATTCAAACGGGTTTCTTATTTGAAATTTGTTAGTTATAGGCTACTGTTCTCGGTAGAAATTACAATTGTTACAAATTATAAATGCAATTATTGCAATTTTTTCCTTAACCGATTTTTAAACTTTATTTTAATAAGAAAAGATCTTATAGAAGATAAACATAATAAAAACAAATCTGTGCATTAAATAAATGTTAACGTTTCCCAGTTATTCTAAAAAATGAACTACAATGCAAAACACTATACATTTTAAGAACATTTTTCCCATAAAAATATAATTTCTAAATATGCATAGGCCTGCAGACAGTTCAATAAATCCATGATTGGCTACAGAAAAGATTGGTGGAACACAATGTGTTATTCTTTGGCATTGTGTTAATCCAGCGAGAGAGATAACAAATTAATTGGCTCGTTTCAAAATGCAATAAAGCCTATGATGGCATCACAGATGGCTGTGTTTGGTTAGTAAACAGCATCAACCCTCCCTTCAGACAGAGATAGAGCTATACGCGGCTCTATATATAGAAGAGAGAGGGAAATGAATTATGCAAAGCTGTACAAAGAAGAGCACTCCAGTATGCTTAGTGGAGATGATCCGAAATGGTTGTGTTGTGGTTAGGACGAGGAAAGAAAACAAAGAGTCACCATTCCCTTCTTGCAATATGCAATTATCATTAACACCACATATCCTGGCCTGGTCGTCTTTAAATACTGGAATAATCAAATCGATAGGAATAACATAAATGTGACGTAATTGATCTTTTAACTTTGAGAAGAAAGATCATAATTACTCGTTTGTAAATACATTCGCAAAAAATAAAAATACTACCAAAATAAATTGAAAATAACAAATCTACAGTTAGAGTAAATATAAAAACAAACCCGAAGGCGGTCAGGATTGCTTTCCCTGATTTTAGACTTACTGGAACAGAAAATTTCTTTTAATTAAAATATACTACATTATCTTGAGTTATGAATGTACTCCTATTCATTATCAAAACGATACTTATTGCGAAAAAAATTCACTGATTTTTCAAGGTGTTTTTAGGCAGCTCCCACGACGTTCACTGGTACCAACTCGGTCTATCATAAATGTTACTTAATTGTTCGACACTCAGATTGAATCAACATAACCTTAAAATTAACAAAACAAACTGTTTTGTGTTAAATCAGCTGTTTTAAAGAAGATAATTTACAGGCTAATTTAAACTGCTGTTTATAAAACAGCTATTCTTTTTCTTTCATATTAGTTAATTAAACATTAATTGAATTTAGGTAGGCTACCTAAAAATTGCAGGTGGTTACATAGAAAGTCGTAAATGACAAATTTAGACAATTTAATGTTTTACAAAAAAATAAAATATGAAACTTTTCTTCGTTGATACACAGCAGATATAACGGAAGCTTTTTATTACGCCTATAAAATTTCTGGAATCGACAAAAGTCCAAAATTTAAAAACAAAAATTTTAACTATTTTTTACCAGTTAGAGAAATTGTTATTATTATTGCCTACCTTCTTGCAGTGAATTTCGACTGAAAAATTATCTAAGGAGAGTCCATCTAAAGAAATCAGCGCAAGTCTTGACCTTTAAAGGTCATGTTATTGACAAGTCATGCAAAAATGTAAATAGGCTGCATATATATTTATATAAATGTGGCCGCCTCGTTGGCCTAGTGGATAACGTACTAGGCTTTCACCCCGAGGCCCCGGGTTCGATTCCCGGCGAGGGCTTGGCATTTTCATACGCTATAAATCATCCCATCGTCTGCATTAGCCCAAGTGTGCACAATAATCGGACGCTAAACACAAAAAAAAATGTGTGCGTGTGTGCGTGCGTGCGCGTTCGTGCGTGTGCGTGCGTGAACTGAACGCACACATATGAACGACCGTCATAATTTCTATATAGTTTGACGAAAAAGTAAAAATTAAATTTTCTTTTTCAAACGCATCAAATTAGTATGGAGACTGTTTGCCAAACTATTTTAACCAACATATTTGGTGCAATCCTATTCTTAAAATGCCGTTACAAATCCAAGACCTACACCACAGAAACAATTACTTGGAGTAGCGTCACAGATGTAAAAACGTTGACACTCGAGGACAGGCGTAAAATTTAGCGGCCGTTCAGCTCTCTTTGCCCTGTCAACTAGACTGCAGCCTATCTGAATTGTGTCGTACTTTTTTGTTTGTTTTCTCCGTGCAGAACCGAAATGAGTGTAAACTGCTCCCCGGGGGCTCACTATAGTCAGTCCCAAGGCGACACTTGTATCGCACTTCCAGCGTTTCTTAATTTGTAGATTTACAAAGCCACTGAATAACTTCCATACAAAATTATAGGTAAGACTATTTTTTTAAATCTTGGAAAAGCGTGTGTTAAAAGAGTAAATTGGTTTAACTTAAAATTCATTAGTTAAATGTAAGTTAGGCCTAAATAGATTAATTAGGTTAGGTTGGTCAATAGCGTTAGGTTACGTAAAGTTAGGTTAGTTTGGTTTTGGTTAAGTTAGGTTATGTAACAGAAAAAAAGGAAAGAAAACGAAATCGGTTTATGAAGACGATGCTCAGGTTGTGAATTTGTTGCTCATGTAAATAAATTTCATAACATTCAAACAGAACAAAATACGCGTTTGCGAAAATGAAAATGTTTTGTTTTTTGTGTCCTACCTGTGACCGTGCTAAAATTTATACGAGAATATTAGGACTAACACACGGTAGATTCACAAATTTCACCAAAGAAAATACATTTAATCACGCGAATTCCTGCACATTTGTGCAAAATTAAATTTTGTTTTGAACTGAAACACTGAGCTTATGCCGTAAGTAGGCTACACTCATTAGATTGTTTTTTCATTGTAAAATTCTACTAGTGGGCCCGTGCGACCTTCGCAGTTAATGAGAAAAAGCACGAGCTTTTTCTAATAACAAAAGATTTTACAACAATGTAAAGCAAGAAGTTGAACAGTGTTATAGCGCCTGTTATAAACAGTGTTCGAAGTGACCTATGAAATATGTGCAATCATAACTTTCCTTCTTGGTACATGAACGAAAAGGAAATGCTTTTTATGAAATCGCTATCCATAATTGAACGTAAAAAAGCATGAATTCTGTAAATAAAATAATTCTAATAATACAATTGACGCATTAAATTAGCCTACTATAATAAATAGCCTACCTTTAATTCAATACTTGTATATTAAGATAACTGTACTTTCTGTAAAATCTTTGCAGACCCTTTAGGCCTGCATATTTCTTTTCATATTTCTTATTTCATTTCATATTTCTTATTTCATATTTCATATTTCTTTTCAATATGAACTTCTGCTAGGCCTATATTTAATATTTATATAATATGTTATTCATTATATTTAGGTTATTTGATATAATAGGCCTTACTATGCCTTACTTTCCTATTTAAAACTACAGCCTAACCTACAAAATTTTAACATTGTACCTTATTGAAATATTTATGAATGGAACCTACTATAAACGGATTTTAGTGTATTTACTGTTTACTAAAAGCAGTCTGTTACTTAATAACATATACAAAACTATTATTTTCGACAATTTTTTTTACCAAACAGCTGTTTTGGTACACACAGTTATTATTGCATATAACAAAACTATTATTTTCGACAATTTTTTTTACCGATCAGCTGTTTTGGTACACACAGTTATTATTGCATTGTGCTACACTCAAGGGAACATTTTATACTGTTCCTGGAATTTTGTTTGTAGATCTTTTTGTCTGTTCTATTTTATTGTAAAGCCTTAAAATAGAAAATGTGAGACGTGAGGGTTCTCTGGTATCCTGACCAACCTGTACGTATCCAATATATGTAGTTTCAATAATGCAGGTCCTTATTTTTGGTACAAAACCGATCGGAATACACAGCGTAATAATATAATAATATAAAAACATAATAGGATAACAACGTTTTCCCAGATAAAACTGGGAAACCATTGCAAGCGTGAAGCCAGCAATTATCCGATGCAATAACGGAGTTGTGCATAAATTATCTGACGTTACGTAGGCGCACTGCCTCAGGGCCTCGGGTCAAACGTTTTATCACCCTCCTCTATCAGGCCAATGTTTGTGTTCACTTTGTCATTACTGCTCTGTAGCATACCATGAGTCATTACTGGAACCACTAATTTATAATCATTTACATTCAAATTGCTAGAGTCTAATTAATTTTAAATGTTAATTAAAAACACGTAGGTTCTGATCAACAGTGTGTTTATGGCGTTACGACGATATCATTTTATTAGCGAATTGCCATTGGAGCGGGAATCGTGGTAATACCCAGACCCAAGACCTTGAAATAAGAGTGAGTGACAGATTGCTTGAGTGAGTGACAGGGCTCGGTGGTTGATACGGCTGATACACCGGTCAGTCTTGCGTCTATGAACTGCGCAACTCATGGTTCTTAGTTCGAACTGCAGTTATCTCGTTGCTTTTTCGTTAACGTTGATCTCCATCGTTCACATTAGTCTGATATAAAGTATGGACATTAAGCACATAAAAAATGCTTTTTTTAAATTTTAAGGCCACATGGGACCACTTTGAGTCATTATTTCGGTCTCTTCTTCTTATCCGTATTGGTGCACTGTGAGGATTCCAACTTCTTCCTCAAATACTCCTCCTTCCTCCTGACCTCGTCTGACACCTCACCGTCCCTCGTCGTTCCGGCTTTCCTACGTCAAACCTGATGTTTTTCATAATGCTTCTTATTCTCGTTCTGTCCGGTTCATCCTCGATTCGCAAACCGATCTCTTGCAGATCTTTCAGTCTGCGAGACGTAGTGTCCTTGGGTCTTCCTATTAATATTTCTCAATGACCAGCTGTTTCAGAATCCTGCTGTTGGGCATCCTAAGATGTGGAAGAGATGGGCAATTCTTCGTTTTTTCATAACACTTGTTATTGGGTCTACCTGTGTATACACTGTCACGTTGGTAGCGACTCTCCAGAAACCATCTTTCTAGTAACTTTTATTTAAACAGGTCCTAATGATTCATCTCTCGATCTTAAGTAACTGGTCAGTCCTAGCATTATTTTTGATCTGGAAAAGGATCTCGCAGGCGTAGAGTGCTTCCGGGAGAACAACAGAACTGTAGTGTCTTAATTTGGACTTTATCGAGACTTTTTTTGTTATAAGTTGACCACGATAAAAATTTCGCTTTCTTGAGCTTCGCTATTTTATTCAATATTGCAGGTTTTTCGTCCAAGTTATGGCAGATAATTTTTTCTAGATATTTAAATTATTTTACTAGTTTTACTTAAAAAATGCTTTTAAGGGGTCGTGAACAAGCGTGCGCGTGCTCGTGTGCGTGTGTGCGTGCGTAATAAACAATTATTTAATACCTTATAAATTCTTTCTCTAAATATCTTATTGTATCGCCTACCCCAAAAGTTAGCTGTAAATTTTCTAGTAATTGTTCCCAAGATTCTGTATTCAAATCCAGCCTTAAGATGGCTTCCTTCAGTTTAGTCTTTCAAAACGCTAACAAAATTTGACAATAACTGGCTGTTATTACAGTAATTACTTCTACTACTGCATTTTATTTACGCCTACATTTATACATTCGTGTACATTTTCGTGAGCACTAACAATAGGCCTATATTCGGGAATTAACTTCAATATTAGTATTTGTGTAGCACAATTTATTCACTTCCTTACTACTTAGTGGTAACAATATTATAAAGTTCTTTTTTCCTTCAAAGCTTTAATGTTAGCTTTGTCGAGAGGAGTGATTAGAAAAAGTCTGTCGAACAGAAGAATGTAACGGAATACGAACGAGCAAACGAATTTCGTCTCTATTTCTGTCTTTTTTCTTCCTCCTTTTCGATAACAGTATTATATGAAAACGTAGTGTTGCTTTGGTTTCGGTATTTTTCCTTAATTGAAGATCACGTTGTAACCGTTTATAACACATTCGAAATTAATGTAAACGTTTATAATAATTGTTGTTAATTTTACTAGTTTTTAACAACATAGCCTGTATCTTATAATAGCCTATCAGCTGTTCAATGAAATCAGCTGATCGCTACAAATTAATATAAAACAACTGATCCCTTACTATAACTACAGTAAATAATATCTATAGGTTCACGTATTTATTTCTTTAAACAAAACACATATTTGTAAACATATCTTCAAATATATTCAGCAAAGATAACATCCGCCGCTACTGTCGGTAACTCTCAGAGATCCACACGTGTACTTTTTTGTATTACTTTTCTTCCTTTTTTTGCAACTTAAGGCAACTTTACATTTAATGGTTTTAACCGATCAATGCACTCATAAATTACATTTTATTCTTCGATAAACTGTTTTTTTTTTCTGAATTCCATCAAGGTTGTGCGAAAGCGCTGATTCTTCAAGCAATGAACCTACGGACCCGTGACTAAACCCCCCCCGCCTGACGTTAAAAATTGTTGAGCCCTAATGGAAAGGCCTAATCGGCTGGGAGAGCTTCCTTGAGATGATCTGGGTGGCGGTGAGGTCCTGGTTCTTGTTAATGAGTAGGAACTCAAAAGTTGTGAAGAAAGTAGATTTATTATTCTTGCAATTTACAAAATTACTGCCGAGATTGTTCAATTTACAAACTTTTACGCAGGCTACGGAAATTGATTACTTAACAGATCTCCCTACTGTAGCACCTTGCGGCAGGCTACCGAGTCCGACCAAGATTCTCCAAAAATTGGGGTTTTTATAGGCCTAGGGGGAGGAAGGGCAATACCGATCACATAAGGAAATAATAAATTTAAGTATAATAATATATTTCAAAAATTAAACTTTATTTGTGTAATGAGAACTTCAAAATGTACTTAACAAAATATGAGGTAAAGAAATAGTAAAACAAAAATATTATGAAAAATGTAGTTTATAAAAACAGTTCATTGAGCGGCAATGCCCGACATGGTAGGGTGTTACCGCTCACCTAGTTGGGTAATGGCGCTCCAATAATAATATAGCTACTAGCCTACTACATACTAATACTAATACTAGCTAATACGCTTTTTTTACTAATACTAATATTTGTTACATCTAATGACAATTTTTACCACAAAATAATAACTGCTATTTTAGAACACAATAATCACACTTGTAGTTGACTGCACTATCCACACCACTACAATCTTTATGACACCAACTCGCAAACACGACACAGCGAAAACATCTAGATTTGATGGCGATGAATCTGATGGCGTTGAAATAAGGTTTAGGTCTACAGTGTTATTGCTTTGGGTACAGTTATTAGAATTCGTCAATTGATCTGTACACCCGGTTCGTGTTTTTTTCCTGTTCTACAATTGTTGGGAGGTCTCCTTCAGCAGATCTACACATGTTATCTGCAGCAATAAAATCATCTTGTGTAAGCATTAGGATTAAAACGGCCAAATGCCACTCCTTTCGGATCCTTCAGTTGCCTTTTCCAAAGAAGACACTCTATTATAGGCGTCTTTATTGAAAAGATTTGCCATATTATAAGGAGTTATTTTCTGAGATCCACGTTCATAAAAATATCACATTCTTTATTAAGAGCAGTTTTTTAAGGCCGGTAAAACGTAAGGTCGAGAGGTTGCAGTCAATGTAAAGTATGAGGTGGAATAGAAACAACGTGGATTCCTTTTTTTCGCAAAAACAATGCCGCTCAGAAAGCGGGCATTGGCTCTAACTTGAGCGTGATCACCCGACGTTGCCATCTTGATTGTTAGGTTATGGTTTCTTTAGAACTTTGTTAAAATAACAAATAAAATCGTGAATTCAAGGCTAAAAACAAGTTGTTTAATTATATCAACAGTTTTTATATATATATATATATATATATATATATATATATATATATATATATATATATATATATATATATATATATATATATATATATATATATATATATATATATATTATATATATATATATATATATATATATATATATATATATATATAAAAGACTTACTGACTGATCAACGTACAGCCCAAACTATAAAAGCTAGGAGGATACCTTCGTTTTAATATATACGCGCGTACTAAGAAAGGATTTTACAAAAAATTGATTTTAACTCCATTAAACTACTTACCCAGTCCAAATTATTACAACGTACAGCCAATACTATTATAGCTAGAGACTTGAAATTTTCAAGGTACATTCTTACAACAATGTCAAGGTGCATTAATAAAGGATTTTGTAAAAATTTGATTTTAACACCATTGAACTACTAACCCAGTCCAAATTTAATAATCAACGTACAGCCAAGCTATTACGTTGATTATTAATCAACGTCTATTATAGCCATATAATCAAGTTTATTATAGCTAGAGACTTGAAATTTTCAGGGTACCTTCTTACAACATTGTCGAGATGCACTGGAAAGGGGTGCATTGAAAAACGATTTTCCAGTATGCAACCCCTAAAGAGGTAAACATGAGGTACAACAATTTTTATTAGAAAAAATATGTTTTTCATCTGACCTTCTTAAAACGTAACATAGTCACTCTTAAGTATAAGTAATGAAATATATTTTTCACCTTTTCCCCAAAACGCATCCCCTAAACAGATTGAAAGAAGGTATAAAATATAAAAAAGGGGTACAATTTTGTATTGGAAAAATATTTTTTTTATCTTATATTCTATAAATATGCTATGAAACACATAGGCCTACTTTTAACATTTTTCTGAATTCATCCCCTAAAAGAATAAAAATGGAAAAAGAGTTATCATGGGAGAAAAAATAGTGTTTGCACTGGAGAAAAATATTTTTTATCAAATTTTCTTAAAGTAAACAAAATATTTTAAACACAAATTATGATACACGCAATTAAGTATTTTCCCCCGAATTCATCCCCTAAAAGGACAAAAATATAGAATAGGTATAAATGTTTGTATTGGACAAAAATATTCTTTATCAGATTTTCTTAAATTCGAATAGAACACTTTTGAAGTAAATAAAACAACATATTCAGGTTATAATATTTTTTCATATTCACTGTAAAATAATCACGAGTTTAGATGATCACGCTTTTATTAATATATTTTTTTATGTTTCTAAATTATTACATTACTGAAACAGTTTAAGTTTCGTGGGCGAAGCCGCGACGGGTAATGCTAGTAAGTTATATTCTTACTTAACTTGATTTTAGATGTTGAAGATTTTATAAGAAACGAACACTAAACTGAATATCATTCACAAATACCAAACACTATCTCTGGCGTCATTCACTCGACTGGTATATATTTACAACTGTGTCCATTAGGTAGCAACACTATTCAAACGACTCTTTAACAAATATCAGTTTGGTATTATTTACGTGAGCGGCATTACCCTCTGAGCGGCATTACCCTCTGAGCGGCATTACCCTCTGAGCGGCATTACCCTCCGAGCGGCATTACCCTCCGAGCGGCATTACCCTCCGAGCGGCATTACCCTATGAGCGGCATTACCCTATGAGCGGCATTACCCTATGAGCGGCATTACCCTATGAGCGGCATTACAATATGAGCGGCATTACCCTATGAGCGGCATTACCCTATGAGCGGCATTACCCTCTGAGCGGCATTACCCTATGAGCGGCATTACCGTATGAGCGGCATTACCGTATGAGCGGCATTACCCTATGAGCGGCATTACCCTCTGAGCGGCATTACCCTCTGAGCGGCATTACCCTTTGAGCGGCATTACCCTCTGAGCGGCATTGCCCTCTGAGCGGCATTACCCTATGACCGGCATTACCCTATGACCGGCATTACCCTATAAGCGGCATTACCCTATAAGCGGCATTACCCTATGAGCGGCATTACCCTATGAGCGGCATTACCCTATGAGCGGCATTACCCTCTGAGCGGCATTACCCTCTGAGCGGCATTACCCTCTAGCGGCATCACCCTATGAGCGGCATCACCCTATGAGCGGCATTACCCTCTAGCGGCATCACCCTCTGAGCGGCATTACCCTCTAGCGGAATTACCCTCTGAGCGGCATTACCCTCTAGCGGCATTACCCTATGAGCGGCATTACCCTCTGAGCGGCATTACCCTCTGAGCGGCATTACCCTCTGAGCGGCATTACCCTCTAGCGGCATTACCCAATGAGCGGCATTACCCTTCTTTCCCCTACTACTTGTCTGTCTTTGATATTTTAATTCCTTTCTGCGTTTCAACTTATGTAAAAATTACATAAGCTGCTTTGTACATGATTTTAGTCTTACACAGTTTTGTCATTTGAAACACGCCATTTTATATACTTTTTTTACACAACAGTTCTAGTAGCTTCAAGTTAAATTATTACATATCTTTTAATTTTATTATTAATTGCAGGACCTTAAATTCCGTAGTTCATGCATGCACGAAATAAAACAACCCCAAATGTCGTTCCTGTGATAAGGGTGGTTTTTCCTACGCAAGCAATGATTGAGGTATTCCAGCAATGCTTACGTGCCTCGGCATCTCTTTCACTGCCTTGATCAATCATCTGTTGATGGAAGTCAACTCACGCGTCACGGTCTGAACATCTGGGCTATTCACTGCGGGCCGGCTAACCTTGTGAATACCTGCTTATTAAAATTAATCAAAGGTTTAGTTAGACTGTAGCAATGGCGCTAAATTCTTCCACTGAAAGCAAACAAACTTGAGAAAATGATCTGGGCGCGGTTTTTGGTTGAAGCAGCTCAGGATTGGTGAAGCAATAAATCGGTTTTTAACTGGCATCACTTCGAGCCCAGGTTGTCAGTGTTTCTCGTTTTTAGGTAGTGCACAATGATCCCAGATTCGACCCACCCTACTCAAAATATTTTCAGGCGATAAAGCCTAAATATGCTAGTCGCCTAAACAATATATTTTTTTTTAACGTCCGACTATTGTGCACACTTGTCACAATAAAAACTTCCAGCAACGTTAAACAAAATTTCAGCGCAAGAAAACAAATTTAATAAAATCATCACTCAGTTAATTATTAATAAACGCGGCACAAAATTGACTCGCGGAAGTGATGGAAGGGAATTTCCAAAAAAATATGTCAGTTACATTAACCCAGGGTGTCTACCAGCTCCCTTAAGCAAAAATCAGGGACTTTTTGAGGACATATATTACAAAAACGTGGGACCTTGAATTTCTTCCACATTAGCAGCATCGTACATAATATTAGTTCCACGATTAAATACACTAGATGGTATATAATAACCTTAAAATTTAGTTTTTTGGAAGCCTACTTGAATGTTTGGCTAATAGCGGCACATTCTACTATTTTTTCCTTATTTATCGGCATTTCGGATCGCAATTTACAAAATCACTGAAAAGGGAAGGAAATTATTATTGTCTAGGGGAAAATGGGTATTAATTCTAAATTCCGGTATTATCCGTGACATCTGGGACTAGTTGGTAAAATCCGTGTCTTTTACAGGACATCGGGGATATCAGGGACTAGTAGACACCCTATAACCTCATTTTGAAACTCTGACTTCACCATCATAAACAGCAATAAATCTGCATATATTAGCATTTTAAAATTTTAAATTGCATTCAATATGCGCAAGTGAACCCTGACAGCCGTGAAATTAAACTTTTTAAATTCAACTTATTTTGAAAATTAGGAATTTTAATTTAGACAGTTTTTTTTTGGTGTTTAACGTCCGACTATTGTGCACACTTGGGCTAATGCAGACGATGGGATGATTTATAGCGTATGAAAATGCCAAGCCCTGGCCGGGAATCGAACCCGGGTCCTCGGGGTGAAAGCCCAGTACGCTATCAACTAGGCCACCGAGGCGGCTCTGAACAATAATAATAATAATAACATCGTAATAAGTTACAATGGTGCAGCATGTATTGTATGGAGTTAGGTTTAAAACATTTTATTGGTGAATTTACAATGGAAAATGACATGTTGGAGCGAGAATCATAGTACGACCCGGACCAATACAAAACTTGTACGCCTGGCATCAAAAGTGAAATATACCTGATATGCTTCAATACAATCGGTCATTTTTATTCAATCAGAAGTGAACAGACCTACCTGATATGCTTCAATACAATCGGTCATTTTTATTCAATTTTGCCTGGCATCAAAAGTAAATATACCTGATAAGCTTCAATAAAATCGGTCATTTTTGTTCAATTATGCCTGGCATCAGAAGTGAACAGACCTACCTGATATGCTTCAATACAATCGGTCATTTTTATTCAATTTTGCCTGGCATCAAAAGTAAATATACCTGATAAGCTTCAATAAAATCGGTCATTTTTGTTCAATTTTGCCTGGCATCAGAAGTGAACAGACCTACCTGATATGCTTCAATACAATCGGTCATTTTTATTCAATTTTGCCTGGCATCAAAAGTAAATATACCTGATAAGCTTCAATAAAATCGGTCATTTTTATTCAATTTTGCCTGGCATCAGAAGTGAACAGACCTACCTGATATGCTTCAATACAATCGGTCATTTTTATTCAATTTTGCCTGGCATCAAAAGTGAATATACCTGATATGCTTCAATAAAATCGGTCATTTTTATTCAATTTTGCCTGGCATCAGAAGTGAACAGACCTACCTGATATGCTTCAATACAATCGGTCATTTTTATTCAATTTTGCCTGGCATCAAAAGTGAATATACCTGATAAGCTTCAATAAAATCGGTCATTTTTATTCAATTTTGCCTGGCATCAAAAGTGAACATATCTGATATGCTTCAATAAAATCGGTCATTTTTATTCAATGTTATTAAAATGGCATTTACTATATTCGATACCAACAATAAACAGTACGGCAAACTGCATTAACTTTCTCGCTAATTCCATTATCGCATGAAATTCAATTTATTATCACCTTAAACGAATTCCTCAAAAATGTCTGTTTAGAAACAACTGGCTAAAATAATGGTAAAAATACCAGTGACTCTTTTTAATGCAACACTTTTAGGGAAAATTTTCGAATTCATAAAAAACCAAGGCTGTGACGGCCCTGCAAGTATTTACTTGGATGCATTATCGCCAATAAATATTTATAGGCTCTATACTGTAAAGCCGTCCATTATAACCGAGCCATCCATAACAACAATAACCGAGATACGCAATTGTCTCGCTGACGTGATGGAAGCGAACTTAACATTTGAAAATCTGATTTCACCTTTACAATCAGCATTAAAATCTGCATAAATTAACGTTTCAGACTTTAAAATTACGTTTAAAAAATAAAAATTAACTCACCGCATTCAGAAAGCACATTTTATTTTTTTCAATGGGTTAAACAAAACACTATTTTGTGCAGGTTTTAACGCTGATTACGAAGGAGAAATAACATTCTCAAAAAGTGAGAAAAGAGTTATGATTTTTTTTAAAATCGGACACGCGCGTGCTGATACAACAGCTGACTTTTTAATAGAAATTATCTAAAAACTACACAAATATAGTATTATAAATATCAGAATAACACGCTAAATAGGCGTACTTACTATGTTCAGTATAATGATCTGCCTTCCTTAGCTTCGTCAATTCTACTTTCGTTAACGCGTTTCGGAGAACCTCCATTTTCTATACTCTATATTGAGTATAGATATAGTTTTTGAAGATGGAGGTTCTCCGAAATCGCGAAAAATTCAATAGATAAGTTTTTAGAATCCGAAACGCGTCAACGAAAAGAACTGACGAAGCTAGGGAAGGCAGATCATTATAAGAAAAATTGAGTATAGATATATTTTGAAGATGGAGGTTCTCGAAACGCGTCAAGATAATCGTAGCAGAAAAGAAGAATACAAAAAGAATTTTAGCCTATTTACTTCCGCAAAATAAATTACACAAGATCGGTAATTCTGCTTTCACTAAAAACTGCCGTAGAGATATGCCTACACAAATTACAATTACAAATTGCATGTCTATTCAAATTACACTAAACATACGCAAACAATTAATTAGTGGACTACATGATTAATTTCAAGGTATTAACCGTGCGATGTAATTAACTAGATTTAATTAGCTGACAAAATCACACAGCTGCTGCAGCCTACGTGTACAGCGTAAAGTTACGTGCCAAATTTGGGCATCTACAAAATCCAAAAAACATCCGATATAAATTATGTAGTTAACAAGTGTTTTTATTTTGTCGCATAAAAAAAGAATTTTATATAGCATATTTCAAACTTTGTGACTTTGTCCACCAACACCCCGCGACACTTCCCGCTTCATCTATTCCCTCCAATAAACAGTGACAAATTATGGCGTAATTTGTTGTTTAAGTAAAATTTAAAAATAAGTAAAAAATAAAATACGATAACGATAAACAAAAGTTTCAATTTTATTTTAAAATCAAATATTATACGAGGTGTGTTCAGAAAGTAACGAGAATTTTTAATTTTCGCGGGAGAGTCCGATTGTCAAACATTTTTTAAAATTATGTTGGTATACATGCCCTTGATGTATGATAAAACTTTCAGCTGTTTTCATTGTTGACTTTGTCTGCGACAGTCACTTTAGGTTAGACGTGTTTTTATCATTTCTCGGCGTGATAAAACACACAACTTCATCAGTGTGTTTAGCTCGGCGATTTTCGTTTGTTAAAAGAAATGGATCAAAAGTATTTGTATCAAATATTGCGTAAAAAATGGAATAAAGTGTAACAAAGTGTGTGAAATGTTAACAAAGGCCTATGGTGAGTCTGCTATGAGTAAAGTAAGAGTTTACGAGTGGTATAAGCGTTTCCAAGAAGGCCGTGAAGACGTTGAAGATGACGAACGCCATGGACGCCCCAGCATATCAACGACCGATGAAAACGTGGAAAAAGTGAAAGAAATTGTTATGAACACCGAATCATTTTCGGTGACCGAAAAGAATGTTGTCACCGAATCACAATTAGAGAGGTCGCTGATGATGTTGGCATATCGATTGGATCATGTCGTGACATTGTTTCCAGTGTTTTGTGTATGAAACGCGTGGCAGCAAAATTCGTTGAATTGTTGAATTTTGAACAAAAACAGCGGCGAATGGAAGTTGCTCAAGAGTCACTAAATGAAGTCAACGACGATGAGAATTACTGAAACGTATTATAACAGCTGACGAAACATGGGTTTACGGATAAGGCAGTGGAGGCATTCTGCCTCGCCAAGACCGAAAAAGGCTCGACAAGTGCGGTCGAACGTGAAGGTTACGCTCACTGTGTTCTTCGATATTAGTGGCATAGTGCATCATGAATTCCTGCCACCAGGTGAAACGGTCAATAAGGAATACTACCTACAAGTTTAACGCCGTTTGCGTGAAGCAATCCGAAAAAACTCCCGGATCTATGAAAAAACAATTCATGGCTTTTGCACCACGATAATGCACCAGCTCACACTTCATCGCTTGTTCGTGAATTTTTGGCCAGAACAGTACTGTAACGATGCCCCAGCCTCCATATTCGCCAGACATGGCTCCGTGTGACTTTTTTCTATTTCCAAAAATAAAGAGAACCTTAAAGGGCCGTCGTTTTACAGCCGTAGATGACATTAAAAGCGCATCGCTGAAAGAACTAAAGGCTATCACAAAGATCGAGTTTGAGAAGTTTATCGAGGATTGGAAGAAGCACTGGTACATGTGCATAATCTCCAATGGGGACTATTTTTAAGGCGACAACATCAATGTAGAAGAATAAATATTTTGTTCCAAAAATTAAAATTTTCGTTACTTTCTGAATACACCTCGTACACACATAGGCTAAACTCAATAATACATACTGCCCATAACTATTGGAGCATGAAAGTAACTTATCATTTTTATTTAAGCTAATAGCATATTTAGGCTATATCGCCTGAAAATATTTTGAGTCTCTGGGGGGGGGGCGAATCTGGGATCATTGTGAACTACCTAATTATTACTATTCTGCCTCAATAAAACAAATTGAGAATAAAAAACAGCTTAGTAGCATTGGTAGATAATAAATTATTAAATATGCAGCAGGCCTAATTACAATAAAACATTTAATTTTAAATGTCCTGAGAATCTCGGATATATGGCTCGCAAATTAATAGAGGAATACAGTAAGTGGGGACTTGAAGTGAATCTGGGGAAAACGGAGTGCATGTGCATTGGTGGACGGTAGCACGACATAATTTTAGAAGATGGACGGAGGATACAGCATTCTCAAAATTATACGTACTTAGGACTTAAAATGTCACAAGATGGTACATTAGATGAAGGAATTAAAGAACGAATAGTATTTGGAAGGAGAGCTGTATCTATGCTGAACGGGGTGTTGTGGGATCAAAACATTTCAAAAGAGAATAAAAAAAGAATTTATGACAATTGTAAAAAGCATTATAACATATGGTAGTGAGGTATGGCCAATTAAGAGCAAAACAGAAAGAATGCTGTTGGCTACTGAGATGGACTTTTGGAGAAGAGCGGCAGGAAGATCAAGAAAAAGAGAGAGAGTGGAGAGAAAGAAAGTATATGGAGGATAATGGACGTAAGGCATACAATTGTAGAGGATATAAGAATAAAACAACTGGTTTGGTACGGGCATGTACAAAGAATGCCGGATGAGCGAATTCCCAAAAAAATCATGCAATGGCGAACACCTGGAAGAAAAAAACGAGGAAGGTCGAGACTGAGCTGGAGAGAGGGAGTCGAAAAGGAAATAAAAAAAAGGGATCTACCAGAAGACCTGTGGTGGGACCGCGATCGGTGGAGGTTGGAGATCGGAAGACGGCGTAGAACGTTGTAGACCGAATTATAGATAGATGTCCTGAGAATTAAATTACCTAAATTACAGGATTTGCGATAAAATCCTGGATAATATTTAAATGTCTAAGATCAAGCTCATAGTTCAAATATTTTTTAAATTTTGTTTTATTAATTCAGTCATTTAGTTTATATTGGTGAGTTTGTTTTCTTTGACAGAAGTTATTGATAGGTTCTCTTGGGTAAAACATTTAAATCAACTATCAATTCTTTGATCACATCTAGTCTCGATCTAGCCTATGTTTCAATTTCATTTTTACTACAAAAAACCCTGTTTACGCGAATACATTGTGACAAATAATTAACACCTTCACTTAATGGTGGCTATCATGAATTAAATAAACTAATCCACAATTCTGCTGGAAAGCAGTGCCTTCAATTTTAATGCCATATAATTTTGAATACCAATATGTAATTTCCTTTAACGTTGTATTTAAATTGCTTTTACAATTGTCAAAAATTTGGAAGTCAAATGAATCGACAATCCATGAAAACATTTTCATATTTTAATAAAAATATTTCTATTTTGTACATGACAGAACGCGTACAAATCAAAAGCACTGTCTTATCAGACACTACACCACAGTAGTTCAATCGGAATATCTGTATGCGGCAGAAGCACTATCTGGAAGGGGACTAACGGAGAACGAAAAGGAAAGAAAATGTTTGAGGAAGATTTTGGTACCGAGAAGAGTGAGTGATGGTGAGTTCAACTTCCATATGCGATCAAACAAAGAGCTTTATGAACATTCAAAAAATTACTATTACAATGAAGAAGAGGAGACTGATGTTTTATGGGCACATCAGCAGGATGAAACTAGAAAGAATAGCGATAATAGTGCTGACTTTCCAAGAAAACACAAATTCCATGGCTCAAGGAAGACCATCAGGATCTGACTAGATATGGAATGAGCGCTGAAGAGGTACAAAATAGGAACACGTGTGGGAAGAAGTTAGCTGCTGCTGAGTTGAAAGACATCTCTGAAGAGAATCCAAGAGAAAGGACCAAATATATTTTTTTAAATCTTTAAAACAGAGATGGATACATTGTCCAGCACATTGTAGTCCAGGCATTTGTAAGTTGTGTCTGCGTATTTTCTCTCTTTGCTTGATATAGCAAACAAGAATGCCTATCGATCGTATCTTTGTTCAGTTTTGCACCATATAGCGAAAAAAATGTTGTCTTATCAAAAAAAATTGATGTTTAGTGCCAGATATTTTAAGTGACTGCTTTTGGTTTCGGAGACGGAACGTCATAGAATGAGCCAGAATGAAAGTAGTACTGGCGTAGGAGGAAATTGGGGTAAACAAGGAAGAAAGTTGTGTCCATAGATGGCTGTATATAAAAAAAAATTCTTAAAACTATATTTCATAGTACAAGCGCTAAGTTTTAATCCTGTTTGAAATCTTTCCTTGAACATCTCCAACAAAGTAGGGGAACATATTAAACTGTAATTTTTAAGACTATTATTCCAAAGCCCATTTTTTAATAACGGAAGAAACGCACGATCCCCTGATGGTTAATATAATCGCAAAGCAAATAAGAAAGCAGAGATAATGAACGATTTTTTTACGCTTATTCCGATATCATAATGTTCAGTATGCCTTTGTCGGGCCTTAAGTTTTTGTTAATTAAGGAATATTTCCTGGATTCGAAATCTACGAAGTTTGAGGGAAGTTATTAACTCCAAAGACAAAAAAAAAACTAGAACGCACAATATTTAATTCTCCTCTTTTCTCAATGTACTGTAGATTGGGTTTGAGAAATTTTAATTAATTATAAAATACTCGAACAAATTAATCGCACAAAATTAAATTCAAAATTAAACCTCTAAGCTGGAACTCAATACAGGCTAGTTTACAACCACTGAATCCAATCAAAATTTAATCCACTAAGTCATTTGCATTTTTTTTTTTTTTTTTTTTTTTTTTTTTTTTTAACGTTCGACTATTGTGCACACTTGGGCTAATGCAGACGATGAGATGATTTATAGCGTATGAAAATGCGAAGCCCTGGCCGGGAATCGAACCCGGGTCCTCGGGGTGAAAGCCCAGTACTATCAACTAGGCCACCGAGGCGGCCGAATTAGTCTCCTAAAAGTCCGTTAGAAAATACACTAGTAAATCAGCATATCGAATACAGGATTGACTCCGGACAAATTAACCACCCCAATGTTAGGGTATTATCAATGCGTTCCAAATTGTCGACTCTGTAGCGTAACTGATTCAGGAATGCAATAGTTGATCCATTCAGTGTGGTTTTAAATAATATAAGGATGCAACACGTTTATCCTTTCATACTCCCCTTTCCTGCTTATCGTACCCTTCTTTGATGTGAGTGGAAAACCGCCAAATAAACAATCATTTGGAAACATTCGGAGCTGCTGGTGAATATCACAGTAATCAATACCAGCCGATTACAAATCAACATTGTATAGGCCTAAAAAGATTATACAATGACAGGTTAGGTTATAATTTTCAGATTATATTAATAGCATTTAGCCTGTCTTGAATTTGACAAAAAATAAACAAAACCCCATCTGGTCGTGGTCGAGGACTATATTTTGACGTGACTATGAAAAACGGTCAAATAAACAATCATTTGGAAACATTCTGAACTAACCACCAGCCAATAACAGCCAATTACAATTTAAAGTTGTATTAGGCTTAATAAGATTAAACAATGAACAGATAAAATTGATATAAACTAACATTTTTTTACAGGTTAGGTTATAATTTTCAGATTATGTTAATAGCATTTAGCCTGTCTTGAGTTTGACAAAAAATAAACAAAACCTAATTTGGTCGTGGTCGAGGACTATATTTTGACTTGACTATGAAAAACGGTCAAATAAACAATCATTTGGAAACATTCTGAACTAACCACCAGCCAATAACAGCCAATTACAATTTAAAGTTGTATTAGGCTTAATAAGATTAAACAATGAACAGATAAAATTGATATAAACTAACATTTTTGTACAGGTTAGGTTATAATTTGTCAGAGTATGTTAATAGCATTTAGCCTGTCTTGAGTTTGACAAAAAATAAACAAAACCTCATTTGGTCGTGGTCGAGGACTATATTTTGACTTGACTATGAAAAACGGTCAAATAAACAATCATTTGGAAACATTCTGAACTAACCACCAGTCAATAACAGCCAATTACAATTTTAAGTTGTATTAGGCTTAATAAGATTAAACAATGAACAGATAAAATTGATATAAACTAACATTTTTTTACAGGTTAGGTTATAATTTGTCAGATTATGTTAATAGCATTTAGCCTGTCTTGAGTTTGACAAAAAATAAACAAAACCTCATTTGGTCGTGGTCGAGGACTATATTTTGACTTGACTATGAAAAACGGTCAAATAAACAATCAATTGGAAACATTCTGAACTAACCACCAGCCAATAACAGCCAATTACAATTTTAAGTTGTATTAGGCTTAATAAGATTAAACAATGAACAGATAAAATTGATATAAACTAACATTTTTTACAGGTTAGGTTATAATTTGTCAGATTATGTTAACAGCATTTAGCCTGTCTTGAGTTTGACAAAAAATAAACAAAACCTAATTTGGTCGTGGTCGAGGACTATATTTTGACGTGACTATGAAAAACGGTCAAATAAACAATCAATTGGAAACATTCTGAACTAACCACCAGCCAATAACAGCCAATTACAATTTTAAGTTGTATTAGGCTTAATAAGATTAAACAATGAACAGATAAAATTGATATAAACTAACATTTTTTTACAGGTTAGGTTATAATTTGTCAGATTATGTTAACAGCATTTAGCCTGTCTTGAGTTTGACAAGAAATAAATAAAACCCCATCTGGTCGTGATTGAGAACTATAAAACTCCATCTGATCGTGGTCGAGGACTATATTTTGACATGACTGTGAAAACCGTCAAATAAAAATTTGAAAACTGATTGTGAAATTGGAACTGATGGTGAATACCAGATTACTCAATAATTACAAATCAACACTGTAAGATTTACACTTTAATACACTTTATGTACACTTTAATATTTATAGGCCTAATAAGATTAAAGAATCAACACTTATAAAGTTATAAACTAACATTTTCTTACAGGTTAGGTTATAATTTGTCAGATTATGTTAATAGCATTTAGTCTAAGTCTTGAATTTGACAAAAAATAAACAAAACCCCATCTGGTCGTGGTCGAGGACTATTTGAGTTATGACTGACCACGTGTCCATTGTTTACTTTGCCATCCACTCTGGTCTCTGGTCTGTGTCTGTTGGAATGTAACCCTTAACCACGGCTGTAGTTCTCTCGACTTCAGTCTGCAAGTTCCTCGGGTTGCACGGAACAAGCTTTTTAAACAAATATGCGCGCGCACTCGCAATTAGTAACAAAACGATGCAAAATATTTCACGGTTTTTTTACGTTTGCTTTTTACTCTGAAATCTAGTTTTAAAGCTAAAAGAAATTAAAAAAAGAGCTGGTCTGAGATTTATTTTATTTTTTATTTTATTCTGGCGTTCAAACTTTGAACAAACATTTGAATAATGGTAAATTTCTTTAGAAAGTGTTCATTTGTTACATCAACTTTGCCGAAATAATCCTTATTCGATGTTAATATAGATATCTTGCACCATAATTTATTGGAATAGCATTGTTGTATTTTATGATCCTTCAAAGTAGCAAATAAGAGAAAAACTGCGTGAAAATCGTGTTTTTCTGTAAATTTCGCGGAATTTAAAAGTGACTTTTGAAAATGTATTAACGGAATTAGCGTAGATTTATAGGCAAAAAAACGCTTCAATCTGGTGAATCTGAAATTTCTATACAACCACCGATTTGAACACTATAACGTCCTAAACTCGGATGTTTTCTTTCATGGGCCAGACTACAGGCCTAATTTGTAAAGGCAACTGTGATATCTTTTTACATGTTCTTCGGATTAGCTTATCTCGCGCTTGTATTTTCCGCTCACACAAAAAAGTGCTAAGCCGACTTAAGAGAAGTTTTCATTTCAAAAACGAACAAAAATCAGATGAAATTAATCTCGTTCGCTCATTTTCTTACAGAACTTCAAACGCAATTTTGCGGGGTAAAACTGCAGGACTCGGCGGTTTAACAATATTGATTTTTTTAAATGACTGCTTAAGTTGTAAAAACATTTGTTTACGTTCTTAAGAACCAATGCTGTAAGTGGGCTATATTTTCTAAAAAAAATCTGTCCGCGTTATTACATAGGCCTACGCATAGGTTTAACGAACGTGTTCTGAATAAGCAGTAGGCCTAAGCCTCAAGCTATAGTGGTTTAAAAAAAAAATTTTAGTCACCAAACTGCACTTTTGGTAGGTCTAAACACATTTTATTGTTACACATAATGTACCCCTTTTTACTACATACACTGCAGTAACACACTATTTATGTTTTTTACTTTTAACTAAAATTTTAAAACTTTCGATGTATTGGCATTCCTTGTTCCTCGATTTATCGTCCTATCTATCTTTTAGAATTAAATTACTGGACTTGTTAACAAATAAGTTAAAATATTTTCCAATTTAAAAAACCTAACCTAATCTAGCCTAGCCAAACATACATGTTCTGTGTCAAAGATTGAGAGCTGAATGATTTAAATTATGTTTTATATGAAATGAAACTATTATTTCATGCAAAACATGAGACTTCTGTTCTACCTACAGTAGTAGCCTACTATACAATTAACAATTTAAATTTTTAGTTTTTGGATGTAAAAAGAACTAACCTGTTACTCCGAAAAAACGCATAGGCGCTATGCTACTTTCAATAAAAATTAAAGAAAATGTTATTGGTTGGTCACGCATTTTTTCAGTAATAACTTTGTTACTCAATTTTTTTTTTTAAAAAAAGCTTCCGTCTGTTAGTTAAATAACTGCCTACTGTTACGTTCACTGCTCAAAAGTTTAGTTTTATAATGCCTTAGCAGCGAATTAGAAAGTTTACGTCCCTTCACATTTATTTACGAATTTTTAAAAGCACAGCTAACTAAATCTTGGACCAAGCAGGCACAGTGAATTCACTACCGCCACAGTAATTAATAGTCTAGATGTTGATGTGTTGATGTTTGTAATGTTGGTAGCACTGCAGAAGCGGCAGTGGGTGTTCTGTTGAGGTATAGACAGCAATATTTTAGACGAAACGCTTTATTCTTCGCCTGTTTTGACGTGGCTCTGTTGGTCATACCCCCCGCTGAGCTCGCTTCATTTGTTTCCCATTGCCATTGCCTGGATAACGTCTCTTATAATCTCCATAAATAACTTTCCACTTGATATTTTTGAACACTGTTGTGTAAACGGGAGTCCTTCTATTCCCGGTTGTTAACAATGGGGTAGGGTTTTCTGCACAATTGACGCTGACACGGGTATGAATGATTGGAACAAAAACAGGCGTTAATTTTAACCGGCTTCGGAATTTAGGCTACCTGTCAATGAAATGTTTTGCAACTTTTACTGCGTGCGATCAAAATTAAAATTATAGCCTTAATTACAACCACTGGCAAAACACACTGCTTCCTATAGTTGTTTCTCTGAAAAGATTGTATGCTTTGGTTTCTTTTGTTCTAGGTACAAATATAACCTTATATGTATTTATAATCTATTAGGCCTACGGAATATAGGCTATTCTATGCTACTGTGTGTAGCCTATAGAGAGAAGTTTTTATATGATAAGGCCTATATCATTTAACCAAAAACGTTCGTAAAGAAATGTTATCTATTTTTACTCCACATACTAAAAAGAGCTTCTTGGAATGGTGCATCTCTTTTTACACAAATCCAACCTGAGAAAATATTTCTGTTCTCTTGGACAAGAGAGGAAATATGCCTACATATAATTTATAAGAATTTAAGATAAGTTTTTAGTAGTTTACTATAATTATCTATAGGCTATTGACTCCCTAAATATTTTTGCATTATTATTAAGCTTTGTTTTGGGGAAAACCGCAAGACAGATGTAATTAGGTTTCAACTATATTCAATATTAAATTAGGTTATAGCCTATAATAAAGCAATACGGACGAATGTATTTTATAGCATAATATAAGGATGGTAAATTTTATTTTAATAGTAGGCTACACAATATTAAAACCAAAAGTTGTTTAGGCTATAATATTAAATTAGGTTATAGCCTATAAATAAAGCAATACGGACGAATGTATTTTATAGTACAATATCAAGATGGTAAATTTTATTTTAATCGTAGGTTACACAATATTAAAACCAAAAGTTGTTTAGGCTATAATATTAAATTAGGTTTATAGCCTATAAATAAAGTAATACGGACGAATGTATTTTATAGCGCAATATCAAGATGGTAAATTTTATTTTAATCGTAGGCTACACAATATTAAAACCAAAAGTTGTTTAGGCTATAATATTAAATTGGGTTATAGCCTATAAATAAAGCAATACGGAAGAATGTATTTTATAGCATAATATCAAGATGGTAAATTTTATTTTAATCGTAGGTTACACAATATTAAAACCAAAAGTTGTTTAGGCTAGGCTATAATATTAAATTAGGTTTATAGCCTATAAATAAAGCAATACGGACGAATGTATTTTATAGTACAATATCAATATGGTAAATTTTATTTTAATCGTAGGTTACACAATATTAAAACCAAAAGTTGTTTAGGCTATAATATTAAATTAGGTTTATAACCTATAAATAAAGAAATAAGGACGAATGTATTTTATAGCACAATATCAAGATGGTAAATTTTATTTTAATCGTAGGTTACACAATATTAAAATCAAAAGTTGTTTAGGCTATAATATTAAATTAGGTTTATAGCCTATAAATAAAGCAATATGGACGAATATATTTTATAGCGCAATATCAAGATGGTAAATTTTATTTTAATAGTAGGCTACACAATATTAAAACCTGAAGTTGTTTAGGCTATAATATTAAATTAGATTTATAGCCTATACAAAAAGCAATACGGACGAATGTATTTTATAGCGCAATATCAAGATGGTAAACTTTATTTTAATAGTAGGCTACACAATATTAAAACCAAAAGTTGTTTAGGCTATAATATTAAATTAGGTTTATAGCCTATAAATAAAACAATACGGACGAATGTATTTTATAGCGCAATATCAAGATGGTAAATTTTATTTTAATAGTAGGCTACACAATATTAAAACCAAAAGTTGTTTAGGCTATAATATTAAATTAGGTTTATAGCCTATAAATAAAGCAATATGGACGAATGTATTTTATAGCACAATATCAAGATGGTAAATTTTATTTTAATAGTAGGCTACACAATATTAAAACCAAAAGTTGTTTAGGCTATAATATTAAATTAGGTTTTTAGCCTATAAATAAACTAATACGGACGAATGTATTTTATAGCACAATATCAAGATGGTAAATTTTATTTTAATCGTAGGTTACACAATATTAAAATCAAAAGTTGTTTAGGCTATAATATTAAATTAGGTTTATAGCCTATAAATAAAACAATACGGACGAATGTATTTTATAGCACAATATCAAGATGGTAAATTTTATTTTAATCGTAGGCTACACAATGTTAAAATCAAAAGTTGTTTAGGCTATAATATTAAATTAGGTTTATAGCCTATAAATAAAACAATACGGACGAATGTATTTTATAGCACAATATCAAGATGGTAAACTTTATTTTAATCGTAGGCTACACAATGTTAAAATCAAAAGTTGTTTAGGCTATAATATTAAATTAGGTTTATAGCCTATAAATAAAGCAATATGGACGAATATATTTTATAGCGCAATATCAAGATGGTAAATTTTATTTTAATAGTAGGCTACACAATATTAAAACCTGAAGTTGTTTAGGCTATAATATTAAATTAGGTTTATAGCCTATAAATAAAACAATACGGACGAATGTATTTTATAGCACAATATCAAGATGGTAAATTTTATTTTAATCGTAGGTTACACAATATTAAAATCAAAAGTTGTTTAGGCTATAATATTAAATTAGGTTTATAGCCTATAAATAAAACAATACGGACGAATGTATTTTATAGCACAATATCAAGATGGTAAATTTTATTTTAATCGTAGGCTACACAATGTTAAAATCAAAAGTTGTTTAGGCTATAATATTAAATTAGGTTTATAGCCTATAAATAAAACAATACGGACGAATGTATTTTATAGCACAATATCAAGATGGTAAATTTTATTTTAATCGTAGGCTACACAATGTTAAAATCAAAAGTTGTTTAGGCTATAATATTAAATTAGGTTTATAGCCTATAAATAAAGCAATATGGACGAATATATTTTATAGCACAATATCAAGATGGTAAATTTTATTTTAATAGTAGGCTACACAATATTAAAACCAAAAGTTGTTTAGGCTATAATATTAAATTAGGTTTATAGCCTATAAATAAAACAATACGGACGAATGTATTTTATAGCACAATATCAAGATGGTAAATTTTATTTTAATCGTAGGCTACACAATGTTAAAATCAAAAGTTGTTTAGGCTATAATATTAAATTAGGTTTATAGCCTATAAATAAAGCAATATGGACGAATATATTTTATAGCGCAATATCAAGATGGTAAATTTTATTTTAATAGTAGGCTACACAATATTAAAACCTGAAGTTGTTTAGGCTATAATATTAAATTAGATTTATAGCCTATACAAAAAGCAATACGGACGAATGTATTTTATAGCGCAATATCAAGATGGTAAACTTTATTTTAATAGTAGGCTACACAATATTAAAACCAAAAGTTGTTTAGGCTATAATATTAAATTAGGTTTATAGCCTATAAATAAAACAATACGGACGAATGTATTTTATAGCGCAATATCAAGATGGTAAATTTTATTTTAATAGTAGGCTACACAATATTAAAACCTGAAGTTGTTTAGGCTATAATATTAAATTAGATTTATAGCCTATACAAAAAGCAATACGGACGAATGTATTTTATAGCGCAATATCAAGATGGTAAATTTTATTTTAATCGTAGGCTACACAATATTAAAACCAAAAGTTGTTTAGGCTATAATATTAAATTAGGTTTATAACCTATAAATAAAGCAATATGGACGAATGTATTTTATAGCGCAATATCAAGATGGTAAATTTTATTTTAATCGTAGGCTACACAATATTAAAACCAAAAGTTGTTTAGGCTATAATATTAAATTAGGTTTATAGCCTATACAAAAAGCAATACGGTCGAATGTATTTTATAGCGCAATATCAAGATGGTAAATTTTATTTTAATAGTAGGCTACACAATATTAAAACCAAAAGTTGTTTAGGCTATATAAAAGCTCCTTGTTAGTTTAGTGGCAAACGTTTTTGCTTTACAAGCAAATATGTTACAATGTGTTGGATGCATGATAATTTGTGTTAGGCTACTAGGTACTAAGCCAGTGTGTAGGCCTAGTCAGGCCGTATTTACCGCTACTGAAGCATAAGGGGAAAAATGAGGCCCTTGTATACTACCTACCATCAAATATAAACAGAGGATCAATTTTAAATCATAATTTTTATTACTGTTCTTTGTATAGGCCCACTGTTCAAATTAGGGTATAAGTAGGCCTGTGTTTATGTAATGTTCTAATTCTACAAGATACCATCATAATACTTTCTGTAAATTACGTTTTAATTATTCAGTTTTTAGAAAATTGTAAAAATACCTTAAAAAACCTTTTTGAAATATTGAATTGACCTCTGCGAAAAATCGAAATACTTTTGTCTTTTTTTCAAAATTTTCGATGTTTTGAAGGCTTCTTCGTACAACTGTAGTACAGAAAACTTCTTTACTCCAGTATCATACTTAAGTTTTCAATGTAAACATAAAAAATATCTTCTGCGGCATATCTGAGCACATTTTTTAAAAAGATTAACACTAAAATTACAACAAATTTTAAATTTGTGTTTTACATTTTTTAAATTAAAATGCAAAACTTTCATTAACGTTTATAAAGGGTCTACTTTTTAAGTTTGATTTTCATTCATCATTTTTCACTTTCATTTTTTTTCATTTTTTTTTAGTTTTCATTTTTTTATTTCCATTTTTCGATTCATCCTTTTTTTCATCTCCCTTTCTAGGCCCCTGGCGATCGCCAGCTCTGTGTGTCGTGGTATAGTCTCTACAAATAGGCCTACGGTATTTTGATGCGTAGTGTTAGCAAGTTTTTGACGGCTTTTTGCAATAAAGCTTATCCTACCAGTAGGCCTACTTCAGAAAATCTGTATCAATGTCGACTGAAAAAGCTGCGACAGCTCTATATATTTCCGTTTTATAACCTAGGATCGCTTATTATGTAGCAAATTATTTGGTAAACAAACGCCTTCATAATTTTGTGTATATTATAAATTTACACGGTTAACATGACAATATTACTACAACTACAAAAAGCTAGGTAGGCCTAGAAATAAATTAGGTCTAGTACAGTACAAAGTGAACACTTTTGTTGTGATTTCAAACAAGCCATGACAGAAAAGTATGACGATATGTATAATAAATTGCTGGAGTGTTTAGGCTGCCGCCATAGCAACCACGAAGCAAACACTGAATATATAGGTTGGGAAAATACCGCTTCACTCCCCCCCCGCTAATATTTCTGAGCAAACATTTTATTATACGTTGTTTATTTTTATGGAATTAAATTGCTAAATGTTTCTTTGGCAGGTGTTAAATTTCATTATGGCATAGGCCTACTTCTAACTTAATCAGTCGTTATTCGATAGGCCACTCCCAATTAAGTTTAAATGGACAAAAAGCAAGGATTGATAACTCTACTTAATTTGAAAGTAGATTTACTAGCCTAAAAATGTATTCTGAGACGTAGATTTTGTTCGCTGACCTATAAGATAAAGGAGGCAATGCAAAATCATTTAGCCTATGTTTATGCTGAATTTTATTCAAAGCGCTTTTTTGAACATCGTATTTAATTAACTTACTTGCTTATTTATATGAAATTCTAGAACATCGTATTTAGTTAACTCACTTATTTTTATGAAATTCTAGATCATCGTATACAGTTAACTTACTTGCTTATTTTTATGAAATTCTAGAACATCATATACAGTTAACTTACTTGCTAATTTATATGAAATTCTAAAACATCGTATTGAGTTAACTTACTTGCTTATTTTTATGAAATTCTAGAACATCATATACAGTTAACTCACTTGCTTATTTTTATGAAATTCTAGATCATCGTATACAGTTAACTTACTTGCTTATTTTTATGAAATTCTAGAACATCGTATTTAGTTAACTTACTTGCTTATTTTTATGAAATTCTAGAACATCATGTACAGTTAACTTACTTGCTTATTTATATGAAATTCTAGAACATTGTATTTAGTTAACTAACTCACTTGCTTATTTATGTGAAATTTTAAAGTAGGCCTACCCGCACGTCGTTGCCCGTGAAAGTCGAATGTTTTCCATGTAGGCCTAAACAGGTGTAATTCGCAACTAAATATTTATTTTCAATTTCCGATCTAATATTTAAGTTCATTTTAATGATCCAATGATTTTCATGAGATAACTCAGAAATCAATGGGCTCATTGTCAGTAACTGTGTAGGATTCTTTACCCATGATTTAAAAATTGAGCAACTATGCTAAAAATTGCTTAAAAACAATCTCTTGCTATTTTGAAGTTAATCGCATATCATAATCTTTAGACTGTTTGATTACTTCATGTTTTAATATTTTCGAACATTAATTTCTACTTAGTTTATGAGATAGGCTATTGATCAAAAGCTCAGCGAAATCGTGTATTCTTGATTATTTCAGTTTTGTTGTACTGACTGGAACATGTTTTCTTCAGTAAACTTCAAAGTGTTTTTTTTTATTTGTAAAGCCTAAAATATTCACATAATTTATGGTTAGTCTGACATAACAAAAATTGACATCTTTTTCCTTTCTAGACATTAAAGTAGCCTAATTGATTTAACAACTTTTCTAATATTATTGTCGGCCTAACATAGCCACCGGACCACATATTTCAGTAATTAGGATTATGACCTATTCTTCCCGTCAGTGGTCTATCCACTCACCTCGTAGTAAATGCTACCGCGGTTTCGAAACTCTCGTAACAAAGTCAAACAATTTTTTTTTTTTTTTTTTAACGTCCGACTATTGTGCACACTTGGGCTAATGCAGACGATGGGATGATTAAAAACATACATCACAAACACTGATCATACATACTTACACAATTACATACTTACAATCATACATACACAATTACACGATTAAAATATGTAGTATGAAACCGTAACTGATAATAATGACGGGCGCGCTACTACTGAGGAAGACTCCGCAGTCCGGAATGTAACGACGTACGAGTCGCGCGTGTCGTTTGGCCAAGCCGAATTTCATCGTACATATTTTAATCGTGTAATTGTGCTCAGTGATTGTGATGTATGTTTTTAATGTTTTGTTTGACTTTGTGACGACCTCGACAGAGGGATTTAACATTTTGTATAACGGCCTGAAGATGAAACGATAGTTTCGAAACCGCCTTAGCCTTTACGAGGTGAGTCGATAGACCACTGACGGGAAGAATAGGTCATAATCCTAATAAATTTTCTTAATGGTTTACATTCGATTAAATATTTAAAAAAAGATTTAAATAATTTAGGCTACCAAATAAACCTTTAAGTGTTGTGATATTATTTTCAAAAAAAAATTCTTTGTGGAGGCCTAAACTATACCTAGTTTACACAGGTTGTACATAGGCCTATAGGCCTGTACAGACTAATCTAAAAAAAAGACAACATTTGAAAATGACCCTCTCTGAAATTATTTAATCAGTTTTGTTAAATTTTTGCCATGCTATGACGATTCAAAACACAATGTGGGCCTTCAATTTTCTAATAATTCAAAAAAAAATTTAGTTCGATAGCACAAAACTAGAGATCAGAATTTATTTTCGTAAGGCGATAAGAGCTTTACAACAAAAACTAAAATCAGCTTTCCCCTTTACAATAAATTTATTTTATTTTAAAACAAATTGGCTGTTTCGAGTTATGAATTTTGATATAGAGTGAACTAAAATTCTGATTAACCGATTTTGATAAATGAATCCTATTTTTAAGCTCCTGAAATAGATTTTTGGGGCTGCCGATTCATAAAAGTTTTGTTTTGGGTTGACTACTTAAAAATTACAAATGAACAAGATTTGATCAAAATCGATAAGTAGGCCTATGGTGTATTTAGAGAAAATAAGATTTTTTAATTTTAAGAATTTTTGACCAATAAAGGGGTTTGAAAAGAAATATTTGTGAGAAAAATTAAAAAACAATTCCAGATTTGGGAAAGTACACCGGAGACTACAAGTGTCAAGTGTTTATTTATATGTAGAGTAGTCTCCATAGCCTACACGTGTCAATTTTCATCAACTCTTAGTCTTGCAGACTTACAAATAAGTACAGTCCTACAAACGTAACTTCCAAATAAAACCTTTTTCGTTAACAGAAAAAAAACAAAATTAATTTTTTTCCGTAGCCTACTACTCATATTTCCTACAGCCTACTACTCAGTAGGCACGTATATTGTGAAAGAAAAATGGTGTTTATATTCCTTAAAGTTAATATTTAAACTTTAAATCTTTTACAAGAGAGGTAAATTAACAGTAGGCTATATATAGCCTATAGCTTATACGATCGCAAACTCATTTAACAGGTTAATTACATTTAAAAAACAAAGCTTAATGAATGGGTAAAAGAAAAAACGGCGATAAAACAAGCGTAATTTACTGTGAACTAATTAGTTAAAATAAAAGCACACGTAAACAACTAGGAAACAGTAGGCCCACCAGGCTAAAATGTAAATACGTATAGGCTTCTATGTTTGTTTGTCGGAGAGGGCGGTCGGCCATAATCTGTTTACACCGTTGTTTGTTTCGTTCAGCTTTTAATGTGCAGTCAAACATTTTATTGTCTGTTTTCATTTATTAGCATGTTTTAACACGGTAAAATGTCTACCATCAAGTATGTCCAGTGAAAATTACGTAAAATCAATTTTTTTAATATTTTAAAACGAACACATTGTTTCTTCATTTTACCTTCGCAATTTCACTCCAGAAAATTGGGCAAATACGCAGTGTAAGTTGTCCTCGGTTTTTCGGTATTTTTTTTTACCAAAACGCTTTATTACATGTCCAAAAGCAATGATCCGAAATATAAAAGCGCGGAAAGCACGGGAAGTACGTTAAAAATTGAAAATAAAAGTGACCCGCATAACCTCAAAATTGCTACCGCGTGAAAGTACTTAACGTGTTTTTGATCGTTAAAGGATCAAAAAACCTTTTAAAACAAAACAAATACTCAAAACCTAACTGACGTGATTGTTGGGTGATAAACCTAATATTGAACAAATATTTTAAAAATCACTATTTTAACAGTACAACATACATTGCATAAATACCGAAAATTGTTTTCTTTTCTCGCGCGTTATAATTTTCACCCTGCATGTTCCACAAAAATATTTCTCATGTAGCCTACATATTATGTTTTAGTAATATTTTGACATCAATCATTTTTGACTTCTGATATGCACAACAATAAACTTATTACTTACTGAAACAATTAGGTTAGGTTTTGTAATCACGCGCTGTTCCTGATCGAAAGTAAACTCCATCGAGGTCGTTCGCCATTTCGAATAGGCAACAAAGCTTCAAGACAATTTAGGCCTATTTGTAACACAACAGGTCTGCTTCAAAACTTTTCGTAGGAATTCTGAGGAACGCAATTCGCGCAAGTAGGCCTACTTAGCCAAAGGACGAACGACCTTTACACATTTCCTTAAAAAGGCCTACATATTTTTAGAATCCTCTTAACTTTTTCTTTGAAAGTATCAACAATAAGATTATGCTCTTATACTCAATGAAACAATTAGGCTTCGTAGGCCTAAACGTTGGCAGTTAGGACGTCTTGTGTGAAAAGGCAGCCTTTTATCACTTTTATCTGTAGCCTAAGCAAACAGCCTACTGCGCTATTTTCGTGTGAACATAATTCACACAAATACGTAACAATAAAAAGACGACCGGTCTTTAGTTATAACTTGAACATAAGCACAAATTTTTGCTGTTGAACCAAATCACGTAACCTATAATGTTTTCTTTTCCTTTTTTAAAGATTTCGTATTGGATAATTTGTTTGGAAACATGATTTTTTTTGTTCAGTAACAGATAGGCCTATTTTTTCTTAAAAATTATAATTACATGTATTTTATTCAATAATCTTGTATCTACTGTATAATAATTATTGTAATTACAATTTTTTTTCGAAAACACGATAAATTTACGTAGTTATTAACAACATAACCTGTATCTTATTATAGCTTACTGTATCAGCTGTTTAATGATATCAGCTGATCATTATGAATTAATATAAACGACAAATTAACACTGCTAGTTTTTAACATAACCTAAAACTTATAACCTATTAGCTGTTTAACGAAATCAGCTGATCTTTACGAATTAATATAAAACAAATGATCTTGTAATATAGCCTAAGTAACAAAATTTAATTAACGATTCATTTCATATATTTACATCGGTCAGACTTCTTCGTAATTTCCGTAGTGTAGTGGTTATACGGACAAGGTCCTCGGTTCGATCCTGGACGGAAACGGGAAATTTTAATTTAATGAGACTTGCGACGAACAAAATCCAACATGACAACCATCCTTAAAACATGAAAGGACTGCATGTTAAAATAAAGAGAGGTGTTTTTTCGTGTAGGCCTAACTTTTCGTGTAATGCGACTCTGACATAGGCTTACTTATTAGAAGTGCATGTATCGCCGAACGTTGCGACACATATTGTAGGATTATTCACAACTATAAGGCCTATAACATAAACTATCCTGTTAGCCTTGTACCCACCAAGTACGTTAATATAAAAAAGGCATTAGGTACTTGTGACCGCCGTGCAAGCAGGGTACGAGAGGGGAAGCTGTCATGAAAGAACAGGTGACGGCAGGCAATTCGGATTCAAAAACAGCTGCTTTATCACGCCTAAATCGGCGCAGCATTTCTTACTAGTAAACAATGTGGCCATCCCTATAAAATTTGGTAAAAGTGGTCTCTGTAGCTGCCCAAACCTAGAAAAATATAGAGGTTGGCACAAAAAAATATTTAGGGATAAAATCGACAGGACAAACATACTTTTTATTTTTATTTAGGCTAGTGTGGGTATCATTTGAAACTACATTAGAAGTAATATTGATTCCTAATTTGTAATTAATTTTTGCAAACAATGAGAGCACTGGTATAGCCTATATATACAGCCGCCATTCAGAACTTTTCAAAAGTATAAGTTTTAATACCCCGCCGTTAATTTCGACATGTTAAATCATAAAATAATGTTTAAAAATTTATAAACCTAGTTTGGGTTACAATAAAAAACCGGTTTTCAGGACTTTTCGATATTATACATATTTCTGTACTTGTGGACCAACTACAGCACTTAAAAAAAAAAAATCAACTTAAATTGGGTTTTTTACTCTGCTTTACATTTCTAGTGGGGGTAAAACTAAGTACAATAGCCTATGCTTCAAAAGTCATGTACGAAGTGTGTTCAGTAAGTAACGAGAATTTTCAAATTTCGCGGCTTTTAAATATTAAGTTAGTATATATGCCCTCGAAGTATGATAAAAGTTTCAGCTGTTTTCATTGTTGACTTTGTCTAGGTCGTAAAAAATTGAATAAAGTGTAACAAAGTGTGTGAAATGTCAACAAAGGCCTATGGTGAGTCTGCTATGAGTAAAGCGAGAGTTTATGAGTGGCATAAGCGTTTCCCAGAAGGCCGTGAAGACGTTGAAGATGACGAACGCCCTGGACGCCCCAGCACAACAACCGATGAAAACGTGGAAAAAGTGAAAGAAATTGTTACGAACAATCGCCGAATCATTATTATAGAGGTCGCTGATGATGTTGCATATCGATTGGATCATGTCATGGCATTGTTTCCAGTGTTTTGTTTTGTGTATGAAACGCGTGGCAGTAAAATTCGTTCCAAAATTGTTGAATTTTGAACAAAAACAGCGGCAAATGGAAGTTGCTCAGGAGTCACTAAATGAAGTCAACGACGATGCAGAATTACTGAAACGTATTATAACAGGTGACGGACGTGGGTTTACGGATATGAAGTCGAAACTAAGACTCAATCATCCCAGTTGAGGCATTCTGGCTCGCCAAGACCGAAAAAGGCTCGACAGTGCGGTCGAACGTGAAGGTTATGCTCACTCTGTTCTTCGATATTAATGGCATAGTGCATCATGAATTCCTACCACCAGGTGAAACGGTCAATAAGGAGTACTACCTACAAGTTCAACGCCGTTTGCGTGAAGCAATCCGAAAAAAACGCTCGCATCTGTGGAAAAACAATTCATAGCTTTTGCACCACGATAATGCACCAGCTCACACTTCATTGCTTGTTCGTGAATTTTTAGCCAAAAACAGTACTGTAACGATGCCCCAGCCACCATATTCGTCAGACATGGCTCCGTGTGACTTTTTCCTATTTCCAAAAATAAAGAGAACCTTAAAGGGCCGTCGTTTTACAGCCGTAGATGACATTAAAAGCGCTTCGCTTAAAGAACTTTGCTATCTCAAAGATCGAGTTTGAGAAGTGTTTGGAGGATTAGAAGAAGCGCTGGCACAAGTGCATAATCTCCAATGGGGACTATTTTGAAGGCGACAACATCAATGTAGAAGAATAAATAAATATTTTGTTCAAAAAATTAAAATTCTCGTTACTTTCTGAACACACCTCGTATATATTTGGACATTATACCTATAGGCCCTACATTAAAAATAATATAATAAATTGTACGTTACATGCGGTAGGCCTACTTCCCGCATGGTGCAGTGTTCCGAGTAAATGGCGCAGTCTAGTCCGCGTTACGGCAGTGTAGACGATGCGAATATCATTTGATCTTTTCTTGACAAAACAGTTTAAATTTGACTTGTAAGTCGCGGGAGTCTATAAAGCCTACTGATTGACAAAGACAAGAAACAAGGCGCTTATGAAACATTATTAAAAGGATGTGCTTGACCATTTGTTTACAGTTTAACTAATCTAACAATTTAGCCAGTGGTTCAAGGACATTCTATCGCGTTAAGTATTGCAGATAGCGCGACCATTTGATTTTACTGTTACAGCAATCTCAATCATATAATTCTGAAAGTTTGTGCGTTTGTTATTCAATCACGCTTTAACTACTGGACCGATTAAGATGAAATTTGGTGTTGCAGATGGTTTAGGTACCCGAGATGAACATAGACCTAATCCCGTTTTAAAAATATTAATCCTTAATTATTGTTTATACGGTTATAGGCCTATTTTCAATGATCTGAGTTGCAAATTTTTCAAAACTGGCTGTAACTTGTTACTTTTGGTTCTATTTTCGGTGTTAAATGTGAAAAAATCCCTACGCAGAATGCAAAAATAGCCTAGGCCTACAACATAGATAATTGCGATACGATAAAAATTACGACGGCATATATTTTCTAATGACGGAAAATTTTCTAATGACGGAAAATATATATATATATATATATATATATATATATATATATATATATATATATATATATTGCACAATTACCTACTAATTTTCTCTTTATGAAAGTATGATTTGCTGTATTGTTTTTATTTTTTTTATTTTGCATCGAATGATCACCCAATCTGGTGTTTTTCGTTCAAGATTTATCAACGTTTTCGACGCAGGGTGCAGAATATATACAACATATATAATTTTATTACGATACGTTAATTCTAGTAATATAGTATACATAATTTCGTAATGATATGGTACGAAAAAATTATCGTACAGTATCACGTACGATAAAAAAAATTATCTGGTAGAATTCTTGAACTCACTGGCGTCACCAGGAGTCTCATTTACTAGAACTGAAGGTTGTTTATCCACTTTTGTTGATACATAATTTTGACACACCTACGTATAGTAATGGCACAAGACTTCGTATCACTCAGAACGAAAAACATTAGCCTATAAAAGCCAATGTACAAGCAGGAATATCAAAAGAAGTTTTGAATCTTCGCATCCCAATAATTCCAAACAACCAGTCTTTCCAATTTAAAAGATTGCAATTTCTTTGAAGTAGGCATTCACAATGACAGCAAGTCGCAAAGTCAGACGCCAAAAGGGTAGCGGATACATTTGGGAACTCCGTGCTTCTCCCATGGTCAGTTAGCCCTATATGTCTCCTGTTCTAGTGTGTCGAGTAACAAAAATCTGTATGTCTTAGCCAAAAACCATAAATCGTATAATATTGTGTAGGCCTTCAGAAATATATTAACTTGAAATAAACCTATTCTGATTTTGAAAATCGACTATTATTACCTATAGGCCTAACCTATATTATAGCTTAATTGTGGGCAAAGTTGCGACGGTTTTAACAGATAGTTGGGCTATAAAGATTATAGTTACTGGATGTTGCCTTGGAGCCTACTAGCAAAATCTTGTAATATGCAAGTCACGTAGGCCCTATCTATAATTATTTTTCAACGGTTTTAGCTAGGTAGGCTATTTGTTTTGTCTAGGCTAAATTTTTTAATCTGTATGAATTAAAGCTCACAAATTACTTTCTAAAAATGTTCATAATCTAAACCTAAAATTAAAGGAAAGACAAATAATATGATTTTGAAAATTTCTCACTTTTTGACGTAGGTTAAATGATTTTTGAAGTGAATACTTCTTATAGCGGGGTATGGATGTATGTTTCGCATGGGGAAAAAATTCAGTTTGCCGTAACGCATCACACTCTTATATATATATATATATTTTTTAAATGTATTTTTGAAGTGAAAACTTGTATGTTCGCGCCATTATATTACTTACCCAGCCCAACTTAATGATTTAGTTTTGTGTCGTGTTAACTGTGTAACAGTGACGTTTTATACGTTTATTATGTATTGGTAGGTGCGAATAATAAATATTTAAATTATTTTAAACGCCATTATACTACTTACCCAGTCTAACTTAATTTAATATTTAGTTTTATGACAAGTGTTAACTGTGTAACAGTGACGTTTTATACGTTATTGTATATTGGTAGGTGTGAATAATAAATATTTAAATGCCATTATACTACTTACCCAGTGCAACTGAATTATTTAGTATTCAGCTTTGTGAAATGTGCTAACTGTAGGCTACAACAGTGAAGTTTTAATAATATTTTATAGGCCTACTTCTTAATATAATATTTTAAATTTGAAAGTTTATGTATTTTATTCAATCACACATTAACTACTGGACCGATTGAGATGAAATTTAAAATGAACATGGTTTAGGTACCTGAGATGGACATATTGTATTCCCATTTTAAAAATCTGAATCCCTGTTATTATTTATTATAAAATTATTGTTTATAAGCTTACATTTGCAATGATTTTAATTGAAACAATCTTATAATTCCAAACAACCTGCCTTTCCAAATTAAAATATTGCAGTTTCCATTGAAGTTGGCATTTACAATGACAATAAGTCACAGTGTCAGATATTAAATGTAGCATTTGGGACTTCGTGTTTCTCCCATGGTCAGTTATAGCCTATTCTAGTGTCGAGTAGCAAAAATCTATGTCTTGGCAAAAAGCATAAAAACATATAATATTGTATTTTGAAATATATTAAATTGAAATGAACGTACTCATGATTTTGAAAATCGACTATAAATTTTATTTTGTGGTGTAAAATATGTAGACATAACCCGTGATAAGAAGTAGTCACTTCTGTCGGCAGTCATGCGACTGCCACGCTTTTTTTTTTAATTCGAATGTGATTAATAGCGCTTTCTGGAGACCACGTTTAAAATAAAGACAAAACAACAGTTGGTGGCCTATTTTATTGAATATCAGTAAAACATTGTTCAAACAAAATCAACAACTTGTTACTAAATGACATAATTATTTTCGTCATCAATAATACTTACTCTATTCGGGAATAGTAAGGTAATAGAAGTGCCATTGTTTTAACAAGAATTCCGTTCAGGGAAAGGCCTAATTAAATAGAAAAGCTGAGCAATTGTTGATTGAGCAGGTAAATTCAATTTTAATAATTCTTGAATTGAAAACATTATACGATTAATTGATAATGTTATAATTTACTACTCCCTTCCTTAGTTACATTTACAATCTTTGTGCTGGCTGATCACTCGAGCGGAAGGAGATCTTGGACAAACCTCACTCTTTCAAGGGTTTGCGCTAAACCAGGGAACCATAGATTTACATTCCCTTTGTGCAGCTACCCACATTTCCGAGCAAATGTCTTAGGACTTCAGACTACATTAATGACATCAAATATTTTATTACCCATTATGAAAAATCAAACCTTAATTGTGTAGGCCTATTTTTAACGTTTAGAGTCTATGAAGTTCTATGGGAACTTAATTGTTTACTTCTGGCGGTCACAAGGTACTTTTCCATAGCCTATTGAGATGTATAGGCCTATGTGTATATGGTTATATTTGCTTTACAACTGACAGACATGTTTATTGGGTCTGATCAACAATATAAGGAAATAAAATAAGGAGAGGGGGTATTATTTCACAATACAATATAATTATATTATAACTGACAGTGTAATGTGCGTGTAGGCCTATGTTGCGGTGCCAGACTATACCAACCGAAAACCAATTCGTAGCTCCCTGAATTTCATTTATTTTTGCTTCCTAACAACAGATTTTCATGTTTAAAGTCGGCAAACAGGAAAATGTGACCAACTTACTGTAGCCTACTTCCATGCAAACCGTGTTATGTTGGTAATGCAAGTCTTATTTACCTAACCATGCGCGGAAATAATGTAGGCCTACATTTTCACTTTTTCTTGTTTTTCTGAGTTTTTAAACATGTTAACCTGTTTCAGCAGGCCTATGCAAAAATGAACTAGAAACTACTATACACAGAGGCCTATGTATAAAAAGTTAGGTTATCAAGACTAGCATAACCTAACTAAATTAAATTGGTAAACGTGAAAATAAAATAATTTTGTTCACCTTTTCTTGTTTTTCAGACTTTTTAGAACATGTAAATCTGTTCTTATAAACAAAATAAGCGATATAATTTAGCTTAAAACGGAAAATTTGTTTCTGACTGCCGAATAGTAGCCTAAACAACTATCGTTCGATACATAACCTAACTAATTTAGCCTATTTTAAAATAAAACCAAAAACGAGGTACAGCAATTACAAGTTTTATTTTAAACTTTCATTCGATTACTTTAATAAGAGTAATTAAACAACCGTGGAGTTTGAATGTCGATTTGTATCATTTTTCTAAACATTGCAGTTAATTCATTTATTAGGCTAGGAGCAGCAAGAACAATAGCAGTTTTTGTAAATACCGGATAGACTACGTGACAGTTTTTTTTAACGGTAAAACCCTAATGTTATAAAAATAAATATAATATGACGAAGATATAAATTAATGTATTTTTTTTAAATGCTTTTCAAAAAAAAAATAATGACAATAATACAGCTGACGTGACTTAAGCCTTAATTTTTTTTTAAAGCGAAAAGCACTCCCTAAGTGTGAAGTGTCGTAAGTGTGCGTTAGACTCGGGTACCGCGAGGGACGTCTAAATCCTCTCAATAGTCTGCACTCCCTTGCGGGGCTTAAGCCTTAAAATTATTCATTGTATAAAGTTAGACTAATTAGTTTTAGTCATATTTCAAAAGTGTATGCTTTCCTTTGCATGAAACTAGTGTTGTTTCTTCGGATAAGGAAATAATTTATCGACAAATATTAGGCCTAGATTACTTCGTAGAGGACCTATTATAGTGGCCAACTTAGGCTATGCCTTAGGCTAAGAAAAAAATTGCTAAATTAAGCTTTACGTAAAATAGAAAATAGTAAGCCTATACTAAGAGCATTTCCAAAGACGCAATGTTGCACTAACGTTTTTAAATTCGTCAAACTTCCGTTTTGTTTGTTATTCAACTAGGCTTCCGTTTTGTTTATGCAACTAGGCTTAGGCCTAATTCATTAAAACAAACGAGACTAAAAAAAATCTACTCATTTTAAACTTTAGGCTATTAGCTTATCTCTAAGCCGACTAAGTAGGCCTATACGCTAAACAATAACAAAATTTATGAGAAAAACATTAGGCCTATACAAATTTTAAAAAAGGCTTAATTTCTCAAATGGTAGCCTATCTGTAGATTCACTTATTTTGCTTAGATTAAAAGCTTAATTCTTTGTTAGTGTGGAAATTCTAGTCATAGGCCATGTTAATTAATTTTATTTTGTTCTGTTTTTCATATGTTTAAGCTCCATTTATCCTATCAACACACTGAATTAGAAAAACGCTTCCATAATATAATAACACTAATGTATGCTATACACATCAGGTGATCTGTACGCCTAAAGCCTTTATCAAAATTTGATATGTAGGCCTAGCATAAATAGTATGACCCTGATAGGTAATAGAACACTACCTGACAATTAGTTTATGTATAAAATATAAACATAAATTTGTTTAACAATACTTAAAATAGGTTAAAATACTTAAAAAAAAGTAGGCTATATATAGGATAACCAATAGGTCCTGCAGACAACGAATGTAGGAAAAAATCGACTATCTATAATTAGGTCGCCTATTGATATTTATGAAATGTTTGGCACGATATGAAAAGAAAGTTGCCAGTGTCTTCATCTCTTGCAAATTCAATGACGTCATGAATCGAAGCGACCATGTGGATCATAGTAATGGCGTTCTGACAAGCCATTTAAATAAAATATAAACAGCTGAGTTTTGTTTCAAAACGTTTCATTAACACTTAAGAAATTTGGCTGAACACATCTGATTTGTTTAATCTAAACGAACTATTTTTAATTATGGTCGGCAAGGCTATTTATGATCTAGGACTGAATAGCCTAGATCTCAGATTCGTTTTTACATTATAGGCCCTATTTAGGATTTTTGCATACTCAAACCCGGCATTTGATTTTATTAAATGGCATTTTTTTAATAAACAACTAAAACTTACAAAAAGCAAAAATTAAAAATTTGAAGCCAGTTATTCGTTTACAGTAACTAATCAATAAAATCGCATCACGCAGTCGCAGATTACAGACAAAGGTTAATATAGAGATTAGAATTTTTAATTAAGATTCATTAGTTCTAAAGTTTAAAGATAAAACGTACCGGAAGTCGGAATAATTTAGTGGGAGACAGGATCAAACACCGGAAACGTCGGTGATACAAAGAAATGCTCACCGCAGAGGTCCTAGCGGCTTCTTTGACGGCGACCCAGGATTACGGCTAATTCCTTGGACGTGCTTCTCTCGGTGCCGATACCACTCTTAGCTTGTCGCACACTGAAGTGCTCGCTCCCTTCCTACTCAAATTAGCCACTCATTGTTTTCTCTGGCTTCAGCCCCCACCACAGCATCATCAAGATTGTTTTTACAGCGTTTGTTTATTTAATTTCCTAACAGCCTAATCGCAACACATTTTGTTATTGCTCTTGAGAAGGAAGGCAGCCATAATCCTGTTTAGAAAGAAGAACCTTCCCTGAGCTACAGTTCAATTTAGTTGCGACACCTCTACGACAAGAGGGGAGGTGCCGCGAGTCGCTATTGGGTAGGAGGCGTGGCGAGAGACGGCCAATCGCGGCCTCTATGCATAGCCTCTCCCGCGGGCTCACTCAGTATCTCCCAGACTGGATTGTTGATCTTGCGTTAGCCGCTAATTCGAGCGGTCGACGAGGAAGCCAGTGTTTTCTCTACACATTGTGCTGAAAGGAAACGACCCGTTTGTTTTCACTTAATCTCTGTGTAAACCGCGCAGTGTTGTGTCTCATAATAAGACTCGACTACAGACTAACTTAACTTTTTTTATCGTACGTGTGAATGTTTATCTTCGGCCGAGGGCTACCCGAGCTAGCTAATAGTGTTTGCATAACAAACAGTGGGTGACATCTTAAACCAACACTAATTACGTCTTTTGGAATGTTCTAATTCGACTTGGCAAAGATGATGCATACACTTTTCGGGGAACAGAAGGCCTATTGGCACTCTACGGGAGCGTATCCCGGTGCGAGTCATATGGGAGCGACTCCTTATCCGAACTACGAGCAATACTCTCGCTGCGGATATGCGACGGCCGCGTATCCTCACCAACAGCAACTCCACGGACCGGCGAAGGATATGGTCAAGCCTCCGTACTCTTACATAGCTTTAATCGCGATGGCGATACAGCACGCTCAAGATCAACGATGTACTCTGAACGGAATATACCAGTTTATAATGGAAAAGTTTCCTTACTACAGAGAAAACAAACAAGGATGGCAAAACTCTATAAGACATAACCTCAGTTTAAACGAGTGTTTTGTGAAAGTTCCTCGGGACGATAAAAAACCAGGAAAGGGAAGTTACTGGACATTAGATCCCGACTCTTATAATATGTTCGATAACGGGTCGTATTTACGTAGGAGAAGAAGGTTCAAGAAAAAGGATGCGATAAGAGAAAAGGAAGAAGCGTTGAAACGACAACAACAACAAGTAGAGGCACAACTGAAACGGAGCGAAGACAAACTGGCTGCCGGGGAAATTAAATCTAAAAGTTTAGAGTGCAAACCGAAACGCGAACCTTCTTCAACTTTAAGTGCTTGTATGAGTAGTAAATACAACCAGGACATTAAACCGGGCCTGTTGGAACAGATGGGAGACGTGACTGCGGGTACTTTCAGCGTGGACAGCCTCATGACCGGACAGAGCTATGCCAGAGTACAACACACGACGGCGCCCATGTATCCCTACCATTGTTCTCAGTACGAAGACACCCTTGCGACCACGTCTTCGACTAGTTCTCAACAGTTCGTGGCGACACCTTCCGGCAGACATCCTGCGTGGTACAATAGTGATCCTACAGAACTCTTCGAGGCCGTCCCTAACCCCAGTTGTCAACTCGGTTTCCGGGCGGCCTCGTACTACCATCAGGAGGCGGCGAAGTACTGACCCTCTGCTCCATTTCGACAGACGATGTTCTAACCTAGTCTAAAGTTTAATGTGATTACCACAGACTTGTTAATAGTTTTTTATAGTGACGGAGACAGCCGCAACAATTTCATTGGGTAAGGCATTTTTAGTGATCCATAAATTATAACTTCTAATTATCGTTACAGAGCTCTATTTGGGTTCAACAAGTTTGATTTATTCAAACTTATATTTAAATTAATAGGTTCTACTGAAGCTTTCTCTTGTAAATGTTTTCCCTGACTGCACTTAGACTAAGTATAGATTTAAAATAGGCTACACACAATATTGTGACGCAAAATTTTACATTTTCTCACTGAATATTTGTCCGTTAACTATTAAAAATATTGGTTCAGTTAAGCTTTTCCGTAAATCAATTGTTTGAATTTAAAAAAATTTTAGTGCATTTACAAGCACAGTCTTAATTAAACAGTCTAGGCATTGTTTTTATAGAAAGTACTAGGTATTATAAAAACAAACTATCTGTTTAAAATGTAAAATATGTGTGTCGTAGTCACATCTGTGTAAGTTATTAAAATATATTTCTATTTTGTAACTTACAAAGTTATTGGGAGACTAATAGGCCAAATTGTTTGTTAACGAATTGAGTAAAAACGAAAAAACCTTCAACTCTTTTACCAATAAAGTAAACATTTTTAGAAATTTGTAATTTTAGTCCACTATGTCCTATTTAAAATTAGTAATAGTGGTTTATCAAATTGATGGGCTTCAACCGCTGCAGTCTATACATTAAACAATCCAGTTTATTTTAGAACACTGTTAATAGGCCTATGCATCAGGTACGTTTTCGAATTATCGTGCCTTTGAAAGAAACCAAATTTGAACAGTATTGTGGATCAATTGAACATTCCTCTCAAAATTATTTAGATTTAGGGATATTTAGGTAAACAGACTTTCGATGAACAAAAATAACTTCGGTAACCTAACTGACTTTAAAAGAGAGCTTTAGATGTTAGTTTAATTCTTTAGTGTATCTATTCAAAATTAATTTACTGATCCAGATTTTAAATTACCGTATTTTTCAAAGAGTAATAATTTTAAGTACTACAATTTACCAGTTACAGTAATTACGTAGGCCTTTTTAATACTTGTTTTTCACAATTTTACAGTTGGTAGCATGTAAATGAATTTATCATGTAGGCATTTGTTTAAATGTATTAAACTTACATCTGTTTATAGCCTACGCAAATAAGTAGATAGCTTATATTTTTTCAAATATTGTAGCCTATGGTGCGGATATTGTAGGCTTAAATTCTGATTATTTTAAAGGTGGGTAATATGTCTAAAACAAACACAACTAATTGTTGTTTGAATCAAATAGGATTTTGTAGTTTTTAACCTTACAAATTTATAGCTTGTTTTACATAACAGATTAGCGTTAGTCGAATTTGTTTCACTCAAAAAATTTGGTTATGCTAATTCAAAACATGGTTTTTACAAGAACCAAAATAATAATAACATAGTCTAATATTAAAATTACATTTGACTAGGCCTACCATATTCTTATTACCTAGGCTACAGTATTGATATCTAGCCTGAATTTTGTATTACAACGTATTTATATAAAAGAAATAATTGTGTAGCTAATTTATAAAATTGTTGAACGTCAAGTTGAATTTGGAGACTAAATCAATAAACGAATTTTATTTTGAAGGGCTGTTTGAGTAGAGGATTTAAATTTTAGTTTAAATGTAAAACTCAATGCAATTTGCAAGAGCTATAAATAGTCTGAAATGTAGAATATTTCCACAGTAATTTCATTTCATGTCAGATAACATAGTATGGTTGAAGTGAGACAACAATTAAAATAATTTATCATGATGTTGGCAGAACTGTCATTTTTTACAAAACTTTGGAAAAAATAGGGTAACGAACTTTCAAAATGACCAATTAATTTCTTGATAAAATCTTACAAAACTCTTAAAGATTTTGTAAAATCTGTATGGTAAAATTTTTATTCGGCCGTGTTTACAGATAAGTAATGAACAAATCCATGTGCAAAATCGAAGATTTAACAAATTTATCAGTGCTATTCACAGAAAAATATCAACAATTAGGCTACATATTTTTGGCCTTTATAGGCTTCTAAATATTCTGAAAAATGTAGGATTTCAAATTATTTCTTAGGCAAAAATTGTTTAGTTTGCTTTACTGTAAAAACAAATTATATTGGCGTTTTACCAATTTATTTGATTAATAATAGATTTTTATAGCATTTCTTAATTGTTCTTACGTCTCTATAGGCTAATAATACATTTTAAGTATTATTGAAACAATGCACAAATGGGTGTAGGGAAGCTAAAATGAGATATGGGGTTAAACTACGAAGCCGCCATGTTTTATACAGACGTATATAAATATATTTGCATTATTTATTAAAAATTTATACAGTAGACTTATATAAAACCCCCGGTTAACAATTCCCAAAAAAGTGTTCCAAAGGTAGAGTCGGCGCTCATTTCAAGGCCCCGGAATTGAGTCAATGTTACCACGGCTCCAATTGCTCGTTTTCTAATGGAAATTAAAACTAATAAAATGTAAAATTATGATGGCTGTTTTAATACCTGATTTTAATAAGAAAAAGGACTGGCCTATTGACTGTTTCAGCTAGGCTGTATAGGCCCTATTATTTGTAACTAAGAAGCTATTAAAAACGTATAGCCTAGGCTTTATTAATAACTAAGGTAGCCTAATAAAAAACATATTAGTAGCCTAATTTTTAACTTCACTGAAAATAAACTCTATGGTTAATTATAAATTAATACCATCATTTTTATCATGAACATTTTCTTGCAAACCTCTCGAACAATATATTTTTTACAACACGAAAAACGTTTTAAGAAGAAAACCTCCCAAAACTGGAGATATCAGGTTGATAACTAAAGTACAGTATTAATATTTAGAACATAACCTAAGAATATTTTTATTGAAGGAGGAAATATAAAGAAACAGCTCAAAAGTAGGCTTACATGAGAGATAAAGTAGTCTTAATTAACGTTAATTAATCCTTATTGAATTTAATACAACATTTAATAAACCATCAACATAAATTATTTGAACATTATTTTTAATTATTATCTAGCGCTTATAAATACAAACAGTTCGACTACATTGTTTATCTAAGCCTAGTTCAATTTATCGCCCGCGCCACAATTCACATCTCAGTAGTGTTTATGCAATTCTACAGAAGGAATGGATCTTCTACTCAAGTCTTTACGTTCATTAGATTAGACGTTATTTCAAACAAGCGTTTCCAGATCTAACGGGAGTTCTGGAAGTGGCAAAGGCAGACAGTTATCTCCTGTCAGTTCTGTTGGTCCCTGTGAAGGGGCCTCGGTTACTGTGATTGGTGAGGTCACGGAGCGCAAAACACTTCTAAAGATTCGTGATAGTCTGGATAGAATATTGCAATGTAGCGTTTTTGTCAGCGGCCATTTTAAATATAAAAATACGTACCTTTGGCTATTCTTGTGACTATAAAGTAGGCCTATTTTTTACAATACAATAACTCGTTCGTTTTCCTTAATAAGTAAAAGCAAGCTATTTCTTTCACAATTCATTAACAATAGCAAACGGAACAACGTAATACAAAAGTAGGCTACGTATTTTGTTGAGTACATCACATTTCTTAGCTTCAAACATTTCGTATTTGTTGACGAGTTTCGGAATACTTTAATTATGAAAACTTTTTAAAGCGAAGCTACTAAGGTTAGCTTTGGTGAGAAGTGAATAGAAAAGTCTGCCTAGCGGTAGAATATAACTGAAATGTTAAAGGAACGAGCACACGAATTTCGTCTTCTTTTTCTTCCTCCTTTTCGATAACAGTACACGTGTATTTTGAAAACGTTGTTGTTTTAGTTTCGGTATTTTTCCTTAGTTGAAGAACACGTGCACGTTGTAACCGTTTATAATATGTCTACATTCGAAATTAATATAAACGTTTAAAATAATTGTTAATATTGCTAGTTTTTAACGATATAACCTGAAATTTATAGGTAATCAGCTGATCGTTACGAATTAATGTAAAACAATTGATCTTTTACTGTAACTGCAGTAAATAATATCTAAGCAAGGTTCACCTATATTTATTTAAACAAAAGATATTTGTAAACATATCTTCAGACTAATTATGTATTCAGCAAAAGTATCATTAACAAAAGTTTCGCTATAACTTCCCGGGTTCGACGCGATATGCCTACATTCGAAATTAATATAAACGTTTAAAATAATTGTTAATATTGATAGTTTTTAACAACATAACTTGAAATGTATAGCCAATCAGCTGATCGTTACGAATTAATATAAAGCAACTGATCTTTTACTACAACTACAGTAAATAGTATCTAAGCAAGGTTCATGTATTTATTTAAACAAAGCAAGATATTTGTAAACATATCTTCAGACTAATTAGGGCCTATATATTCAGCAAAGATATCATTAACAAAAGTTTCGCTGTGTAACTTCCCGAGTTCGACACATATACTTTTGCTGTAGCCTACTTTTTTTGAGAGTACAGCAAAAAGTGTTATTAATGGAAGTAATCCAAAACGCGTTAACTTAGGAAATTGTTTGAACGTAGGAAAGGCAGACATATATGTCCTCAACAAAATAGCATTCCCAGCGGAAAAAGGATAATTACATTAATATCCTATGTTTCAATAGTTGCAGTATACAACATAATATACAGGTCTTTAAAATATATTAACATAATATACAGGTCTTTAAAATATATTAAAAGACCTGTGATGATGCTACATTCGACTTTACTTTTAGACTAAGTTGCCTGTTTCTACCTAAATTGTAAGGTTCCACTTCCTAACTGCTAGTCCATAACAAAGTAGTTCATTCCGGAAGTACGTGATAATGACCTTGGAACATTTCCGCTTTATAAAAAAACGTTTCCGCCGTATTCATCAAAACTGTACGAATAATCCTAAATTTTATCGTTTTTAAGTTCAAAACTTTGAAAATAATTTTCATATAGATTGCCCGCATGTAGCCTAAAGAAATTGATTTATTGCAAGGTAATAAAACAGACAATTTGAAAATAATTTCACTTTTTCGGATGCATTTTAAGTATTTTGCTGTTTTTCTTGTTAAAATTGAGTAAATAAACTTGTTCATAGTAAACGTTTCTAATCCTTGCGTAAAAATTTGTATTTAGTTGACTGTTATTATTATTAATTGCAAATTTTTATCAGGTTACTCTCGTTTTTACCACAATTGTAAGTAAATACTCCATTAATCCCCTCCCATTTCGCCGTAGAGACAAGTCACATGGACGTTCGCGCTGAAAAGACGGACATATTGCAAGATTAATGGCTCGTGTTTATATAGACTAGCCCTATGCAAAACAAATTACAAATGTCCGTTCACGAGGCTCTCAAATTTCTTTGAATCTGTGTCCAAGCCAAAATGTTCTAGCAAACAACAATTGGGTTAGGCCTAATGAATTGTCAAGACATTTTCTCAACATCGTTTAATTTCAGTTTTTTAATTCAAGTAGGCTATACTTTATTGTACTCAGAAAAAAATTGAGTGTTGTAGATTTTTACACGTTTTAAAGATCGATTTGATAAAAGATCGATTTGTAGATAGGCTACTGGCTAATATCATAGCCTAAATTGAATACTAAAAATTACAAAAGCATATTGTTAAAGAGAACAAATCTTAACACAATTACAAAAACCTAGCTTCCCTATTAGGGGCTACGTTCTTTTTAATAAGTTAGAAATTACGATCTTTACAAAATGTCGAATATGTTGTGATTTAACAGACGTTTTCTCATTTGAGATCTATAGGCCTACAGGAGACTAATTTATAAATTACATGGGAGTTGACATTAATTTTAAAAAATAGTAAATTTGTATTTTAAATTGTCTATTAAAAAATGCATTTCTAAACCTTGTCCTGTATGTCAGTAAACTAGAATCGTCATTTTCGTTACCTTTATTAAACTAAAGTTTACAAATATTGTCGATGTTTCAATTTTATCTTTGTTTCGCGGATAAAACCAAATACGACAAAATTTCTGATAGCTCATGAAGCTCGTTTAGTTTAATTTAGGGCTGGTCACGGTGGATTTATTTACGCGATCGTGCTAGTAGGCCTATATAAAAATATAATTGTGACTACTTCTAAACAGCTGATTTCACGCAACAGCTGTTGCTTCAATATTATTTCAGTTGAGGTTATGTCCAATTTCTAAATAAAATTGACAAAAAATTGGCCGGACCACGACTGTAGGCAGTCGTTAGACTGGCCGACAGAAGTGATAACTTCTTTTGGCATGCCTAACTGTATACTTCTTTCACTATTATGATTTAATTAGCTGTTACCCGTTGCGGCTTCACCCGCAATTGTAATGTAGGTAATAAAATTTATAGTCGATTTTCAAAATCATGAGTACATTCATTTCAGTTTAATATATTTCTAAATACAATATTATATGATTTTATGGTTTTTTGCCAAGACAGGTTTTTGCTACTCGACACTAGAATAGTCTATAACTGACCATGGGAGAAGCACGGAGTCCCAAATGTATTCCTGCTACTCTTAATATCTGACCCTGTGACTTATTGTCATTGTAAATGCCAACTTCAATGGAAACTGCAATATTTTTATTTGGAAAGGCAGGTTGTTTGGAATTATAAGATTGTTTCAATTAAAATCATTGCAAATGTAAGCTTAAAACAATAATTTTATAATAAATAATAACAGGGATTCGGATTTTTAAAACGGGAATAAAATATGTCCATCTCAGGTACCTAAACCATGTTCATTTTAAATTTCATATCAATCGGTCCAGTAGTTAATGTGTGATTGAATAGCAAACAAAAACACACAAACTTTCAAACTTAAAATATTATATTAAGAAGTATAAAAAAATATTATTAAAACGTCATTGTTGTAGCCTACAGTTAACACATATCACAACTGAATACTAAATTATTCAGTTTAACTGGGTACGTAGTATAATGGCATTGAAATATTTATTATGCATACCTGCCAATATATAATAACGTATAAAACGTCACTGTTACACAGTTAACACTTGCCATAAAACTAAATACTGAATACAGTGGACTGGGTAAGTAGTATAATGGCGTTTAAAATAATTTAATATTTATTATTCACACCTACTATTATATAATAAACGTATAAAACATCACCGTTACACAGTTAACACGACACAAAACTAAATAAGTTGGACTGGGTAAGTAATATAATGGCGCGAACATACAAGTTTTCACTTCAAAAACACATTAAAAAAAATATATTTTTTCCCGTGCAAAACATAGGCCTACATCCATGCCCCGCCATAAGAAGTAGTATATAAGTATATGCTGTGTGTGTGTGTGTGTGTGTGTGTGTGTGTGTGTGTGTGTGTGTGTGTGTGTGTGTGTGTGTGTGTGTGTGTGTGTGTGTGTGTGTGTGTGTGTGTGTGTGTGTGTGCGCGCGCGCGCGTGCGTGCGTGCGTGCGTGCGTGCGTGCGCGTGTGTGTGTGCGTGCGCGCGCGCGCGCTATGCGATGCGTGACGGCAAACTGAATTTTTTCCCGTGCAAAACATACATCCATACCTCGCCATAAGAAGTAGTCACTTCAATAAAATTATTTTTAAAAACGTGTTTTAAATGAAGAACAAAGATTAAGAAAAAAATGAACGAGAAAGACTGCGATGATTAGAAAATACGAAACAACTAAACAATGAAAATGTTACAAGCAGTAAAAGAGTTATGACTGAAGAGCAACGTCAACTAATGAATAACAAAAACTAGGAATCGAGAAAAACGTGATACATGATATTTTTAGTTCAGTAACAGACATTTTGTAAGCTACAAGGCTGTTCAACAAAAGGGCGAAACGGAAAGAATAATTAGTAAAACAGTAGCTAATTGCTGGACTTTTCCCACAGCGTATTAAGTTGATTGCCTTAGGCTTACACAACCTTCAAAGCTTGTATTGTCAGAAGAGCTTTTATTTATTGACAGTACTTTCTACCGTAAAGTCTGTTTATAATTTTACCTATACTGTATTTACTGCCACAAAACCGGAACCGGAAATTGAATAACAATAAAACACCGCTGTTTAGCGAAGAAAGTAAGAACAAATTGTTTCCCTTTCACTAATGGTCTGTAATCCATTCTTGAACAAACTTTGACACGGACATGGGTCATCTTGACCCTGTTTTGACATTGTTAACTTTTAGCTAGCCTTGTGTGGCTTGACAGATGCACAGAGGCGTGTCCCAAGGACTGAGCGTCAAAGCCAAAAAATGACATTTAGTCAAAGGATTAGCGTCGAATAGGTGGCTTAAATAGTTAACCTAAACTTCCTTTTCCAACGCATTCAGCCATTCTTAAACTGGTCATTGCTTTTATGAGACTGTCAATCAGTTTTTTCTCTGCCTTTTGATTTTTTTATTTTCTGAAAAAAATTCATAAATGGCACCTGGCAGTGGTTTTTTTTGTGACAAGTAATTTTGTTTTAAATTATCTGTTTGTCCAAGTCAGTTAGTTGCCACTGATTCAGCTGTTACTTCCCACAGTTTAAAAGGTTGACCTATTTTAAATAATATTGCAATTTGTTGATAAAACGTTTCTCAAGCATTTTTCTAAAAAAAATTTGTTTTTTTTTTTTGAATAAGTTACAGGCGTACAACAAATATAGTTTTGTGATCAAAATTGCTCCCAATTATAACTCATTAAGGTGAAAAATAATTTTAACATTTATTTTGTTAATCTTTCTGAACAAAAAATTTACATAAATTTATCCTAGGTCAAAAAGTAAAAAAAAACAGTACCTATAATATTCGGGGAAACAATTTTGTAGAAATTAAAAAATAGGCTACATCTCAATACAGTATTTATTAAACCAACATTTTTAGAAATTCTATAGGAATAGAGCCATACGCTACGTAATGAAAAACGTGATTTTTGAATAGATTATTTACGAAAATAAGCCCAAAATAAGTTTGCCGCCTTGGTGGCCTAGTGGATAGCGTACTAGGCTTTCACCTCGAGGACCCGGGTTCGATTCCCGGCGAGGGCTTTGGCATTTTCATACGCCAATAATAATCATCCCATCCTCTGCATTAGCCCAAATGTGTACAATAGTCGGACGTTAAACACAAAAAACAAAAAGTTCAGTTAAAGTAGGAAGTTTGAATTTGAAATTTTTTAATTATTATTTTGAACTTTATTTTAACGGCTGTCATTCAGGTTTATAAAAATGTAATAATTCGAATTCTATAAGACTATGTAGAACGGTCATTAATTTAATTAATCCATTCTTAAACAACAATCGAAGATTAAAATTCTTATTAATTTAATGTCACAATATCTGTCAAATATTTTAATTTTAGATTAATAATTATTGCTGTTCTATTTTACAAAATTTCACTACGTTGTCAAACATTGATTCGTGACTATACATTATCAAAATTTGGTTTATATTAATATTGCAGATGGTTTTTTTATTAATTTTTTTTTCATTAAATTTTTAGTGTTTAGTTTTTTTTGCAAATTATTTTTAGGGAATAGCAACAATCTATAAATTTGCAATGAATTTATGAGTATAGAAAATTATGATAATAGTACTGCAGAAGAAGAATTAACAGAAGAAATTGGGTTATTTAAGTAATTGAACTTTTAATGTCATGTAATTATTTTTTGAATTAAAATTTCAAGGTTAAGATTTAAGTTTAGTAAAGGCGTTGCTTACATTTTAAATACCAATTTTAAAGTATTTGACCCACACTGCAGCTAGAAGTGTGCTGTTTTTACCAAAAATGTAATAGCCTACTAAATACAAATATGCACAGCACAATGTAACTATGGAAACAAAAGTAAACGGTCATCATAACCTAAAAGTTACAACGTACACATTGATCATACGTTTTGAAAGAGTCATTACAATTAATATTTCCGCAAAGCTAATAAGAGTTAACTGGAGATTAGGTAGGCATTGATTAAATATTTACTAGAAATAGAACGCAAAATTTAGTTAACCTGTTAATCTAGCATTTATTATTGGACCGTTAAATAGAATCCAGTTGTCTGAATATAAAACGCTAATAGGAGGTTTATAAAATATAGGCCTATACTTAATACTCCAATAGTAAATCATAGATTAACATAGCCTAAGGGCCATCTTAACGTTCAGCCTTTCTTAAATTGGCTGTTGCTTCTATGAAACTGTCAATTGATTTTTCGTTGTGCCTTTTGATTTTTTTTTTATTTTATGAAAAAATAAAATACCATTCGCTGTGGGTTTTTTCAGCGATAAATAATTTGTTTGAAATTATCTTTTGTCCGTTCAAGATTAGTTTACAGAGTTTTAAAGGTTGAACCATTTAAAAAAAATGTAATAGTGCAATTTATTGTTAAAACTTTTCTCAAGTAAGCGTAAATTAAAAGACATTTTGTTTTAGGAAACTACTGGATTATAATATGCAATATAAACATAAATTATAGCCACAAGGTAAACAATTATTTTAAATTGTATTCTGTTAATATTTATGAACAAAGTGTTCGCTGAAATTATACTATACCACAGTAAAAAAATAGAATAGGGTCTGTGTAATAATTAGGAGAAACAATTTTGTGGAGATTCAAAAATATACTACCAGACTTAAATGTGTAATACAGTGTTCAGAATATAGAACACTAAATGTTTTAATTTTTGTCACACTTCTGTAATTAGCCATCTTTGTTTAGTTCAAACTAATTAACAAACTATAAACAAATTATTGGGTAGGTTGCCTTATTTTAAAATGTTTACTATTGAAATATTATTTTATAAGGGAGGCCTATATCACTTAAAATTGTTTATTTCTTTGACAGATAAAATCAAATCGAAGTAGCCTATTTTACTGTATACACAGTTTACGAGTGTTTGTGCCATTCAAAATAAACGGAGTCTATAGTTTGAAAAAACAATTTGTAGGTTATGTTTACAGAGTAATACAGTATTTGTTTTGTCTTATTAATCTTACAAGTTTAAAATTACGATTGGAACCTATTGAAAACTAAATAAGTATTGCATTGATATATTTCTTTAGGTCTATAATTACTAAAATTTGTAAATCTATGAAAAATTTGTTTTTTAAATTCGTTTACATAAATGTTAGGCCTGTACCTTCAAACAACTTTTTACGATGACGTAATTCTGTTTTAAATTTTACAGGTTTTAGATGCACATTTAGTACATTTGTGTAGCCAATACGCAAGTCAATATTGAGATGTAAAATTAATTCATATTGTTACATTTTTATTCCACCAAATATTACATCTAGGCTATTTATCTTCAACTGTTCAAGAAGTACATAATACAAAATTAACTATGTTCAGTATAATGATCTGCCTTCCCTAGCTTCGTGAATTCTGCTTTCGTTGACGCGTTTTCGATGTATACTCTATAGATATACAGTATATAGAGTTCTTATGAGTATTGATATAGTTTTTGAAGACGGAGGTTTTCCGAAACGCGTTAACGAAAGTAGAATTGACGAAGCTAGGGAAGGCAGATCATTATACTGAACATAGTGACAATAATCCTAGCAGAAAAGAATATAAAAAGAATACAAAATTAACTTTAGGCTTATTTTAACACTTGGAATACGTACTGAATTTTAATTTTTTTTCCTAAACACATTGTATGTTTCTAAAGAAAACGTAATGAAAATATTGTAAATAATGCAGAAATTTAGGTCTAATCATAGCGTAATATAAAACATTTATGTTACTATAATAAGTATGTTGCAAATAAAATTATCTACATTATTTGCGAAGTAAGGTAAAATAAACTGGAGCTGCAACGTTCCAAAATATTTGGAACTAAAATTTGGAAATAATGAAGTGTAGGCCTATAATGTTTATTATTATTCTATAGAAATTTCGGGAAAAAAATAATTTGTATATATAGCCTATATAGGCTATTTGGTTATTGCAAAAATAATTATGCCTATTTCAGGTTTTAAAATGTTTTCGTAATTAAAAAAAATGTTTAATTTGTAAACTTTTCAACTGTAAAAAATATCTAATACATAAGCTATGTTTTTATATAGAGGTCATTTTACTGTCACATTTTTTTTTGTTTACCCAGTTATACCAATATATGCAACAATAAATAAATGTTATAGGTTGTTGCACTTGAACCCATTATTACATTTTGTATTGTTCAGATAGATTATGTATCGACTAAATGTATTTAAGGCTAAACAAACACGATCAATAAATTTGTATAGCAGTGGATGACGAAGTGTAGACGTTTTGAAGCAGTATTATCGGAATCAAAACGCTGAGGTGAACGGGGATATTGTAAATTTGTTTGTACTTTTCGAAATGTATAATAGCTTTGTAAATAGGCGTAGGCGCAAGGTTATTGTGAATGTTTGTATTTTGTTTATATTTATGTGTTGTAATCATGTGTTTTATTCCATAGGTTGTGATCTACGATGTTGATATATTTAGTAAAATCGTATTTGAACAAATTAAATGACAATTTCAATATAAGAATGTATAGATTATTAAATATAAAAACCTACATTGATGTGTCTGTGTATTTATTTAATTCGATCATTCACTTTGAAAAAATGATTAATAAAAAGTTATTTTCATTATTGCAACATAGCCACCGGACCATATATTTAAGTAATTAGGATTATGACCTATTCTTCCCGTCAGTGGTCTGTCCACTCGCTTCGTAAACGGCTACCGCGGTTTCGAAACTATAGTTTCATCTTCAGGCCGTGATACAAGCCGAATGTCGTTTGGCCAAGCCGAATTTCATCGTGCATATTTTAATCGTGTAATTGTGCTCAGTGTTTGTGACGTATGTTTTTAATATTTTGTTTGACTTTGTGACGACCTCGACAGAGGAATTTAACATTTTGTATCACGGCCTGAAGATGAAACGATAGAGTTTCGAAACCGCGGTAGCCTTTACGAATTAAGTCAGTGAATAGACTTAATTCACTGTAAGTGGCCATGGTAAGAATAGGTCATAATCCTAATTACTTAAAAAGTTATTTATTACTGAAATAGAACACAAAACGTTTTGTCAAGAGGAAATCGTAAAAGAGGAAACTTTGAAAAAATGATTAATAAAAAGTTATTTTCATTATTGCAACATAGCCACCGGACCACATATTTAAGTAATTAGGATTATGACCTATTCTTCCAGTCAGTGGTCTGTCCACTCGCTTCATAAACGGCTATCGCGGTTTTGAAACTACAGTTTCATCTTCAGGCCGTGATACAAGCCGAATGTCGTTAGGCCAAGCCGAATTTCATCGTAAATATTTTAATCGTGTAATTGTGCTCAGTGTTTATGACGTTTGTTTTTAATGTTTTGTTTGACTTTGTTACGACCTCGACAGAGGAATTTAACATTTTGTATAACGGCCTGAAGATGAAACGATAGAGTTTCGAAACCGCGGTAGCCTTTACGAGGCGAGTGGATAGACCACTGACGGGAAGAATAGGTCATAATCCTAATTACTTAAAAAGTTATTTATTACTGAAATCGAACACAAAACGTCTTGCAAAGAACACAAAACGTCTTGCAAAGAACACAAAACGTCTTGCAAAGAATACAAAACGTCTTGCAAAGAATACAAAACGTCTTGCAAAGAACACAAAACGTCTTGCAAAGAACACAAAACGTCTTGCAAAGAATACAAAACGTCTTGCAAAGAACACAAAACGTCTTGCAAAGAACACAAAACGTCTTGCAAAGAATACAAAACGTCTTGCAAAGAACACAAAACGTCTTGCAAAGAACACAAAACGTCTTGCAAAGAACACAAAACGTCTTGCAAAGAATACAAAACGTCTTGCAAAGAATACAAAACGTCTTGCAAAGAACACAAAACGTCTTGCAAAGAACACAAAACGTCTTGCAAAGAATACAAAACGTCTTGCAAAGAACACAAAACGTCTTGCAAAGAACACAAAACGTCTTGCAAAGAATACAAAACGTCTTGCAAAGAATACAAAACGTCTTGCAAAGAACACAAAACGTCTTGCAAAGAACACAAAACGTCTTGCAAAGAATACAAAACGTCTTGCAAAGAATACAAAACGTCTTGCAAAGAATACAAAACGTCTTGCAAAGAACACAAAACGTCTTGCAAAGAACACAAAACGTCTTGCAAAGAGGAAATAAAGTAGTACAAAACACTGAACACACAAAACACTGAAGTACAAAACTGAAGTAGTACAAAACACTGAATTTAATTCTTGCATTAAATTCAGGCCTGATTAAATTAAACTAATCTAGTGGCTTTAAACGAAGCACAAAATAAAATAAAAATATATTTTCCAAAAATTTCCGTTTTTAAAAATGGCCTACCGGAGAGGGAGGAGTAGACAAATTTCCGTAATTTCTTATGATCATAGTCAGGGTTGCTCTTTTATGTGAATTTACATTGGAAATTTAGAGCTATTGGAGCGGTATCTATGAAAAGAAGTTAAATTTTATATCCTATTCATTCACATCTGTGTGACGCGTGCGTGCGTGTAAATTCTCGCAATTTCGGTACCGATTTCATTCAAACTTGCCTTAAAAATCGTGTTGTTAAAAAAAAACTTGTTTATAGCCAGGGCATGTTCGTTAGCCAGCAAAATGTAAACAGTTTCAAAATGGCGGCAATTTAACAATGCAATTTTTTAACGTAGTGATACATTTTTCACGTTTCTGGCTGTCCGTCCGTAAACGATGTGACGTTATGAAAGTTAGCTAAAATGAGATTTTCAAAAACATTTAAGGAAAAAAGTTATGAACTATTAAAAAATTGAATGGCCGCTATTTTGAAACTGTTGAATGATTGGGCTGGTTAACGAACTTATCGATTTTTGTGCCAAGTATGAATCAAACCGGTCCGAAATTGCCAACGTGAGCGTAGGCCTACTAGCGCGCTGGCGCTCGTAGGCCCGCGCGCACACACACACTTTAACGATCTCTCTAAAACGTACTCTAGTGGTTAGCATCGGTGCTCATTTCGATATTGCGGATCTGGGTCTTACCATGATGGCCACACCAATAGCTCATTTTCCCAATAGAAATTGGCTAAAAATGGTTTTCGATTCATATCATTATTATAGGCCTTGAAAGACTAAACAAATTTGCCTATTCTAATGACATTTTTGCACAGGGCCTACAGATTCACCCTAATCTATGAAATAATTTTTTCTGAACATTTTCTTTTCTAGCATATTTTGTTGAAAAATTTAAAAAATCTGCATTAACGATTATGTTTTGCCCAAATATAGTGCAGAAATAGGAACCTAAATATGTTCATAAACATTCGATTCACGAGGTTGCTTACGTGAACAATTGTAAATTGGCTCAATTTCTCAAAATTGAACAGATTTTGCTATTTGAAGGTAATTCGTCAGTGAAGACAATTTGAATAATAGAGATTACGTTTTGAAAGTAAACTGAAAAAATAACTTTAACCTTCCATAAGTTTTACCCTTAAATTTTGCAAATGTCAAGGTATTAAGGAAGTAGTTGATTTTACGATATTTTCGTAAAGGACTACCGAACCGGTTTTCCTCCGCAAGTAATTAACGTGAGAAATTTAATGTAATGTTTTTGCGAAATTTATTACCAGCGTGCTAAGCAAACAAATGCGTGCTCAGTGTAGTCAAATAAAAGGACGAATGATTAACATTAAGTAAAACAATTTTGTTACGCCAACAGATCGACGGGAGTCGGGGGCCTATCATGTTTTAGGGTCGGTTGTGTTGTTGAATTTTGCGTGATGAGAGAGCACAAATTTATATATATATATATATATATATATATATATATATATATATATATATATATATATATATATATATATATATATATATATATATATATATATATATATATGAGGTGTGGCTATTAAATAACGAGACTGACGTACAAATTTTATTTTCATTTCAATCACCTTCAATATACGCGCCATCTCTATCCCTACAACACTCCATGCGAATTTTCCATTGTTGGAAACAGTGCTGAAAGTCATCTTCTGTCAACTCCTTCAGGACTCTTGGCATTTTCACTTTTACAGCTTCTACGGACTCAAATCTCGTCCCTTTTAATACAGATTTCACATTAGGGAACAGATATAAGTCACTTGGTGCAAGGTCTGGTGAGTAAGGTTGATGTTCTAACACTGGGATGCTGTACTTGGCCAGGAACCTCTTGACAGATAACGCGGAATGAGCTGGCGCATTGTCTTGGTGGAAAACCCATGATTTGTCCTTCCACATTTCGGGTCGTTTTTCCTTGCTCTTTCACTTAGTTTACCAAGTACCTCAAAGTAGTAATATTGATTGACCTTCAGGAACACAGTGAAGGTACACAATCCCATGAATATCGAAAAAAACAATCATTGCTTTAAATTTTGACTTGCTGATTCTTGCTTTTTTGGCTTTCGGTGAAGGTGGAGTCTTCCAGTGCATTGATTGGCGCTTTGTTTCCGGATCATACGTAAAAAGCCACGATTCATAACATGTTATTATCCGTTCCAATAAATTTTTCAGTGGCATCCAAAGTGTCGGTACAAACATTTTTGCGAGCTGCTTGTTGTTCAAACGTGACAGTTTTTGGCACCATTTTAGCACACACTTTTCGCATGTTCAAATTGTCACGTAAAATTTGCCGTACACATTCTTTATCAATGCCTACAGTTTCACCAATTGCACGAATACTTAATCGACGGTCAGACCGAATCAAAGTAGCAAATTTTTTGACATTGTCATCCGTTTTTGACTTTGAAGGGCGACTTGGCCGCGAATCATCTTCAAAGTCTTGTCGGCCATCTTGAAAACGCTTAAACCATTCAAAAACACGTGCCCGCGATAAACATTCACTGCCATAAACTTCTTTCAGTAAATTATAACCGGTTTTTCAAAGTTTGAAGTGAAATTTAACAACAATTCGTTGCTCTATTATTACACTAACAATTTTTTCCGGCAAAACAAAATAACAACACTAACGGAAATGAAGGTTATGACTAAACGGTGTTGGTTACACAAACGATACTAACTGCATTATGAAGAGCTGCATTCTTCACACTAAACAGCTGTCGGTCAATGGCGGTTAGCGCATGCGCATGTGTTCCGCCACAGCGTTAGTCTCATTATTTAATAGCCACACCTCGTGTGTGTGTGTGTGTGTGTGTGTGTATAATTATATTTTGCGCCTCGTAAGTTTTAAATTAAATATAATTAAAATTTCTTGTTACCGCCCGGAATCGAACCGGGACCCTGCGCGGAAGAGGCACACACAATAACTACTAACTACAGAAACTACAAAGAAGTTTGACCGATTTAAACATATGAAATGAATAGTTAATTTAATTTTTATATTGGTAGTTATTGTAAAAGATCAGTTGTTTTATATTAACACGTAACGATCGGCTGATTTCACACCAATCGCTGATGGTGAAACAATACCTTGCCAAGCACAATGTTACCACTTCGGAATTTTCTCTGACCTCCCGGACCTATTACTACCGGATATTTACCTGTTTCCACGACTGAAAATGACACTGAAGAGACATAGTTTTGCTGATTCGCGAGAGGATGGAAAATGCGCGAAGCGGCTAAACGAAATTTTCAAAAATGGCTTTCGGTAGTGTTTGCAACAATTGTAACTGTGGAAGAAATGCATGCAGGAGAAGAGTACTTTGGAGGAAAATAATGTTTAAATATTATACTTACTTTTAATAAATTTTCATTGAAAAAAATTTCGGGAATTTTTTTTATCTTACCTCGTATATAAATTGCAAAACATTTCAGAAATACAAACATAAGTGATTGTCCTCTTATTTACATGTACAATTAAAAGCCGCCTCGGTGGCCTAGTTGATAGCGTACTGGGCTTTTACCCCGAGGACCCGGGTTCGATTCCCGGCCAGGGCTTGGCATTTTCGTACGCTATAAATCATCCCATCGTCTGCATTGGCCCAAGTGTGCGCAATAGTCGGACGTTACTAATACTCCAAGCGACCCTCCGGTAAATCCAATAAGAATTTCCTGGATGGTGGAAACACAAAAAAACACACACACACACACATATATATATATATATATATATATATATATATATATATATATATATATTAAATTGTCAATGTAAGTATGAATGTACAAGGTAGTAAAACATTAGATGTAAAATAAGCCCAAGAGGAAGAGTATAACGTCTAGAGTGTAGACATATTTTTTTAGCGGATTAATTGATTTAAGAGTCCCGTTACACGTCACAGAAGTAGATTGCCGACTACCGTCTGGTATAAGAATTATGTTGCAGGATATATGTTAGTGGTAAGTTAAGGAGTTCCCAAGGGATTGAGACGTCCCGCAGGATTAAAGGAAAGACAAATAGTCCTGTAGAAGTGTTTTACATTAATCAACAAGCCGTAAAGCTTAGCGACACACTCGCCACCTGTCGGCAGGCCCATCAATTACGCGGCTTTTATTTCTAACTTTTGGGAATTTCTTTATTGCTTAATAACTTTTACAGGTTGTAAAACAAAATCTTGTGAATTACGAGTAAATAATAAAGTTAACAGTGGGCTGCTTACTGCTGCCAAAATGTGTTTCACTGTCTTCAACTTTCTCTCTTACTATACGAAGTATTAGCAATGTATGGCCTATGATTTTGCCAAAAAGTGTCCGTTTACAGGTTCCATGAGTCAAAAAAAATTTCTTTTCTTTGACTGTACAGTACTAATACTTTTGCACTTGATTGTTTAGCAAGATAAAAAAATTAAGCTCTCAATTTAACAATGTTGAATAAATTTTGTTCAAATGTAGCTCCACTTGTTTGCTTAGCAAGCTAAAAAAAAATTAAGCTCTCAATTTACCAACATTGAATAAATTTTTTTCAAATGTAGCTCCACTTGTTTGCTTAGCAAGCTAAAAAAAATTTAAGCTCAATTTAACAACGTTGAATAAATTTTGTTCAAATGTAGCTCCACTTGTTTGCTTAGCAAGCTAAAAAAAATTAAGCTCTCAATTTAACAATGTTAAATAAATTCTGTTCAAGTAGCTCCACTTGTTTGCTTAGCGAGCTAAATAAATTAAGCTCTCAATTTAACAACGTTGAATAAATTTTGTTCAAATGTAGGTCCACTTGTTTGCTTAGCAAGCTAAAAAAATTTAAGCTCAATTTAACAACGTTGAATAAATTTTGTTCAAATGTAGCTCCACTTGTTTGCTTAGCAAGCTAAAAAAAATTAAGCTCTCAATTTAACAACGTTGAATAAATTTTGTTCATGTGTAGCTCCACTTGTTTACTTAGCAAGGTAAAAAAAATTAAGCTCTCAATTTTAACAATGTTAAATAAATTCTGTTCAAATGTAGCTCCACTTGTTTGCTTAGCGAGCTAAAAAAAATTAAGCTCTCAATTTAACAACGTTGAATAAATTTTGTTCAAATGTAGCTCCACTTGTTTGCTTAGCAAGCTAAAAAAATTAATCTCAATTTAACAACATTGAGTAAATTTTGTTCAAATGTAGCTCCACTTGTTTGCTTAGCAAGCTAAAAAAATTAATCTCAATTTAACAACATTGAGTAAATTTTGTTCAAATGTAGCTCCACTTGTTTGCTTAGCAAGCTAAAAAAAATTTAAGCTCAATTTAACAACGTTTAATAACTTTTTGTTCAAATGTAGCTCCACTTGTTTGCTTAGCAAGCTAAAAAAAATTAAGCTCTCAATTTAACAATGTTGAATAAATTTTGTTCATTCAATCGGCTCTCATTCAATTTTGTAAATTTTCTACCTTTCAGTTTTGTACCTTTATGGGTTTAAAATTTCTTGAACACTTTAGAAGAAAAAATCCCGGAAAATATATAAGTAAATGCTATAAGAAAATAATTGCAAAACAGCTGTTATTTAAACAAAACCAGCTGTTATTTAAAATTCTACTATTGCACATATCTGATCGCTACCATTCATTCCTTATGGAAACACGCTCTTCATAGCTCATTCTATGAGCTTAAAAAATGTATAGTTTCCTTCAGATTCGAGAACAAAAAAGCATTCAACCATCTTGCTACGAATAATTTCTCAAAATATTGTTTTCAAATTAGACCTTAAGGAATTTATTCCTGTTGATTATATAATTCCTACAATAACAATTAATAATAATAAATAGTAATAAAGATTTATTTGTGCAGAATCCTCGCAACACTCGCTACACAAGTGTCAGGTTACCGAAATAATCACTAAAAAATTTTCAAACATGTTACATTTGTTCAGAATCCTCGCAACACTCGCTACAAAAGTGTCAGGTTACCGAAATAATCACTAAAAATTTTCAAACATGTTATATTTGTGCAGAATCCTCGCAACACTCGCTACAAAAGTGTCAGGTTACCGAAATAATCACTAAAAATTTGTCAAACATGTTATATTTGTGCAGAATCCTCGCAACACTCGCTACAAAAGTGTCAGGTTACCGAAATAATCACTAAAAATTTGTCAAACATGTTATATTTGTGCAGAATCCTCGCAACACTCGCTACAAAAGTGTCAGGTTACCGAAATAATCACTAAAAATTTGTCAAACATGTTATTTTTGTGCAGAATCCTCTCAACACTCGCTACAAAAGTGTCAGGTTACCGAAATAATCACTAAAAATTTGTCAAACATGTTATATTTGTGCAGAATCCTCGCAACACTCGCTACAAAAGTGTCAGGTTACCGAAATAATCACTAAAAATTTGTCAAACATGTTATATTTGTGCAGAATCCTCGCAACACTCGCTACAAAAGTGTCAGGTTACCGAAATAATCACTAAAAATTTGTCAAACATGTTATATTTGTGCAGAATCCTCGCAACACTCGCTACAAAAGTGTCAGGTTACCGAAATAATCACTAAAAATTTGTCAAACATGTTATATTTGTGCAGAATCCTCGCAACACTCGCTACAAAAGTGTCAGGTTACCGAAATAATCACTAAAAATTTGTCAAACATGTTATATTTGTGCAGAATCCTCGCAACACTCGCTACAAAAGTGTCAGGTTACCGAAATAATCACTAAAAATTTGTCAAACATGTTATATTTGTGCAGAATCCTCGCAACACTCGCTACAAAAGTGTCAGGTTACCGAAATAATCACTAAAAATTTGTCAAACATGTTATATTTGTGCAGAATCCTCGCAACACTCGCTACAAAAGTGTCAGGTTACCGAAATAATCACTAAAAATTTGTCAAACATGTTATATTTGTGCAGAATCCTCGCAACACTCGCTACAAAAGTGTCAGGTTACCGAAATAATCACTAAAAATTTGTCAAACATGTTATATTTGTGCAGAATCCTCGCAACACTCGCTACAAAAGTGTCAGGTTACCGAAATAATCACTAAAAATTTGTCAAACATGTTATATTTGTGCAGAATCCTCGCAACACTCGCTACAAAAGTGTCAGGTTACCGAAACAATAACTAACAATTGGTCAAACATGTTATACGTATTACGCCAAGAAATATTTTGTGAGTGTAAAGTGTTAAAGTCGTAAGTGTAAGTGTTTGTTAGATTCGGGTACCGCGAGGGACGTCTAAATCCTCTCAATTGGTGCAGCTAGTCTGCACCCCCTGCGGTTTATATTTAAGTAAGGCATTAATTTTGAGAACCAACTTATATACGGGCATTTATGCCTCCTGTAGGTCCTTCATATTTTGTACTATGTATAATTTTTGAAGGAATAAATAAGTAAATATTATCAACGATCCATCAAAAAGTAAAGGTCAGGATCGGCACTCACTTCAAGTACCCGGGTTTTGTTTTTACTATGATGGCTGGTTTAAATCTCATTTTCAAATGTAAATGTGTTAAAAGATAATTATGCAAGTGCGAATCTAGATTTACGTTGCTAATTGATCTGTATTTTTGTTAAACATTTCTCTCTTGTGTTTGAAATATCACTTGATTGTTACAATACACTACATACACAAAATAAGTAACATTTTTACACTGTACACAAACAGTGAAGTTTGTAATGTAGGCAGCCCGTAATAGCCTACGATGTATTTACATACAGTGCGTTTCTAACGGAGCTGGTTGCTAATGGTTTCCAACCCATGTCAACTTATTCGCAGAGATGATCCAGCTTGCGCCCCTCTGGAAGAACAATTCGAGCATCATCCCCTTCAGTTTCCGACCGAACAACCCTCGCCGCCTGTTCTGCCTTCCTGCTTTTTACCACTTTATTTTAAAATTGAAATTACACACAGCAATGTACGCTCCAACTTTTCAGGACATTCTGCCGTCGCACATTTGCATACACTCGGCATCCCGGCTGTGGCTTTACGTTCCGCTGGGTTTCACACTGTCGCGGCGTGGGTTTCGCGTTTTCTTGGCAAAAACTCTGTTCCAAATAAATCCAAATGCGGTGCCCTATTTTTAAAGATTGATAAGCGATATTTGGTTACGTGCTGTTTTACAGTTAGCCGCTGAGTGTCAACTTTATTTCACTCGATATTAAATATGCATGAAAATCGAAATATCTACATGTTCTAACGTGTGATTCCTAGTTCATTGCTATACAAAGTAGACATTTTAAAAATATGGTATTTTTGAAAAATCTAATGCCTACCTTTAAATTTTGATTAGGCCTAAATAAATTTTAATTAGGAAGTTCATGTGAGGTACCGGTGAGTCATGTTTGCCTATTTTTCGTATTTCAGATTTGCCATTTTCAATTTTTTTGTCAAAATACGCCTTACGCCTACTCTCGAAAATTAAATTTAACACATCACGTTTTAGGGCTAGTTGTGATATTGGATTATGCGCAATGCTTGCCAATGTCATATTGCATACAACAGTATATTTAGCGCGTTGAGTGCTATTGTATATATAAAAATATACTTGTGACTACTTCTAAACAGCTGATTTCGCACAACAGCTGTTGCTTCAATATCATTTCAATTGAGGTTATGTTAGAAAAATGTCTAAATAAAATGGGCAATAAAATTATTTTTTTAAAATTGTTTTAAATGAAGATCAAATATTAAGAAAAAATTAACATGAAAGACCAGGACGATTAGAAAATAAATTAAAACTAAAAATGTAATTAACGGTGAAAATGTTACAATTAATAACATCAACTAATTAATAACAGAAACGAGGAAACAAGAAAAACATACATTTTTGGTTCGGTAACAGAATTTTTTTCTTAAACGGTGTTTATCAAATGTTTTCAAAACATAGGCCTAGTTTCTAAAAAAAACGCATGGGTCGCTTTACTTTCCTACTTAATTTCGGAAAAAATTAGGTTACCAAGTAATAGATGGTCTGATTTATCAAAATTGGTAAATTTAATTTGGGTCATATGAAAATAGCCTACATGTAACTATTTTTTTCAGTTTAAATTCAAAACTATCGTTTGGAAGGTCACACAAAAACAAAGTAAACCGTGACCATGTCCAAATTTAACAAAATCTGTAAAGACTGTATTCCGGACTGTAACGACATACGAGTTGCACTAAACCTAACCTAACCTAGCCAAACCAAATTTTATCGTGTGTATTTTAATCGTGTCTTTAGTGTTTGTGACGTGTGTTTTCAATATTTTGTTTAACTTTGTGAGGACCTCGACAGAGAGATTTGACATTTTGTATTACGACCTGAAGATGAAACAATAAGGTTTCGAAAGCCTTTACGAGGTGAGTCAATAGTCCACTAGATGGAAAAATAGGTCATAATTATTTAAATATGTGATCTATATTGCAATAACGAAATCAAATTAACGGTTCATTAATTGGTTAAAGAAGCATGTACAAATATTTATTCAATAATATGAAAAAGTTTAAAAGAAAGCGCATTTATACAACTTACGGAAATTGCAAATATCAAGTAAGCATACGAGTACTGCGATAATGATCACAATGGCGTGTGTCGCCACAATGCTGTCAACGTGCTTGTTAAAGATTTAGGTTAGGTTAAATATAACAAGTTGAACCGTAACGACGCGATGACTGGATGACTGGATGACTGCACTCTCCTGAACAAATACGAGGAATGTCATAGCTTTAATAAATGAGCGGGAGCTCGTGCTAATATCCCCACTGGATTATCCTGCGATGTTTGCTTCACATGTGCCGATCTATTTTAGTCGGTTCCTTTGCCGAAGCTGTCATCAATGCCTTTATTAGCTTTAAATAGATCCTGCTACGGTAGGCTACGTACGTCATTCACGCTTTACGAAGTGGTCTTCCGAAACGCAGGTAGCCTAGCCTAGGCATTTTGTTTTCCTTTATTAATATTCCCTAACCTAACTGTAGGGTAGGCCTACTGAAGGGATTGCAATCTTCTCTGAAATTCAATTAGTTTCTACTGATTTTATATTTCATGACAAGCAAATGATTTTTACTTGAATGCCTGTCTTGTAGGCTATTTATTTATGTGGATGTTATTCGTACTAAAAAAAAAAAATAGTAGGCCTACTACAGTTTAGTTCAAACTTCAAAACTCGCTTTTGATAACAAACAAAAAATTCAATTTTTATCAAAACCGGTTTATCAAAAAACCCGAATAACAGAAGTTAGTTTCTTCAAAAATTATCAAATAATATTATGGAAAATTTGTAATGATGACAATGTAGTCTAAAAAACAAGATTTTTAACTAATTATGCTCATACTCTCATAATACTTGAAGAGTCATTGTATGAGTCTGCGTACAAAATTTTAAATAAAAAATGTTTTGTACAAAATATAAGTACAAAAAAACATTATAAAAACTCTCACAGCCTAGTACATCCTTTAAAATTATTTCAGAAGCTACAATCAGAAAACTCGGCCTAATTTCTCAAAATTGTTATAACCTATATGACGAAATAGTCAATCCGAATAGAAATTAGTATCTTCAAAAATTATCAAATAATATTATGGAAAATTTGTAATGATGACAATGTAATCTAAAAAAAACAAGATTTTTGACTAATTATGCTCATACTCTCATAATACTTGAAGTCATTGTATGAGTCTGCGTACAAAATTTTAAATAAAAAATGTTTTGTACAAAATATAAGTACAAAAAAACATTATAAAAACTTTCTCACAGCCTAGTACTTCCTTTAAAATTATTTCAGAAGCTACAATCAAAAAACTCGGCCTAATTTCTCAAAGTTGTCATCTTAATATATTAAAGAAGAAGTCCTGACTGACTCACTGACTGATTGAATTATAATCAACGCAGAACCAAAACTATTTCAGCTAGCGACTTGAAATTTTCAGGGTACATTTATGTTACCATATAGGCGTGCACTAAGAAAGGATTTTGCAAAAAATTGATTTTACCATTAAACTACTTACCCAGTCCAAATTTGTTAATCAACATACAGCCGAGACTATTATAGCTAGAGACTTGAAATTTTCAAGGTACATTTTTACAACAATGTCAAGGTGCACTAAGAAAGGATTTTGCAAACATTGATTTTGAAACCATTAAACTACTTGCCCAGTCCAAATTTAATAAACAACGTACAGCTAGAGACTTGAAATTTTTAAGGTATATTCTTACAACAAGGTCAAGGTGCACTAAGAAAGGATTTTGCAAACATTTGATTCGAACGCCATTAAACTACTTACCCAGTCCAACTTTAATAATCAACGTATAGCCGAGACTATAATAGCTAAAGATTTGAAATTTTCAGGGTTACCACTACATGAAGGGGTGCATTGAAAAACGATTTTCCAGTATTCAACTCCTAAAGAGGTAAAAATGAGGTTCAACAATTTTTATTGAAAAAATATGTTTTTCGTCTGGTCTTAAAACGTAACATAGTCACTCTTAAATATAAGTAATGAAATATATTTTTTACCATTTCCCAAAACTCATCCCCTAAAGAGATTGAAAGGAGGTAGAAAATGTAGAAAGGGATATACAATTTTGCATTGAAAAATATATTCCGAATTCATTCCCTAAAAGATAAAAAATGTAAAAAAGATGTATAATTGGAAAGAAGAGTGTTTTCATTGGAGAACAATATTTTTTATCGGCTTTTCTTAAAAGTAAACAAAATATTCTAAAATATAAATTATGATACACTAAATTCAGCATCCTCCCCCCGAATTCATCCCCTAAAAGGACAAAAATATAAAAGAGGTATAAATGTTTGTATTGGAGAAAAATATTTTATCAGATTTTCTTAAATTCGAATGGAACACGTTTGAAAACAATAAAACAACATATTCAGGTTATAATATTTTTTCATATTCACTGTAAAACAATCACGAGTTTAGATGATCACACACTTTTATTAATATGTTTTTTTAATGTTTTTAAATTATTGTATTACTGAAAATGTTTACATTTCGTTGGGAAGCCGCGCCCTGGTATTGTTATAAAGTTATGCTAGTAACATATATGACGAAATGGTCAACTTGCGAAATTTGAAATCAAAAATTTACATTTCGAGAGTAAATCGAAAAACAAAAATGGAATCGCAGATAAGCCTACGGCCTAGTTTTGGTTCTGTTCCATTTTGCCTACTCATAAGGCGCAATTGTAATGTAAAATCTGCTACATTAACATTAAAAAAATTTGTATTTGCATTTTTTTACTTCACAAATAATACTTTACAGAAACTAAAACAAAAAAAGTAAGCAGTCGTGGGACTGACCGACAGAAGTGACTACTTTTGGCATGCCTGACTATACTTCTTTCACTATTATGATGTAATTAGCTGTTACCCGTTGCGGCTTTACCCGCAATTGCAATGTAGGTAATAAAATTTATAGTCGATTGTCAAAATCATGAGTACGTTCATTTCAGTTTAATATATTTCTAAATACAATATTATATGACTTTATGGTTTTTTGCCAAGACATAGATGTTTGCTACTCGACACTAGAATAGGCTATAACTGACCATGGGAGAAGCACGGAGTCCCAAATGTATTCCTGCTACTCTTAATGTCTGACCCTGTGACTTATTGTCATTGTAAATGGAAACTGCAATATTTTAATTTGGAAAGGGAGGTTGTTTGGAATTAAAAGATTGTTTCAATTAAAATCATTGCAAATGTAAGCTTATAAACAATAATTTTATAATAAATAATAACAGGGATTCAGATTTTTAAAACGGGAATACATCTATGTCCATCTCAGGTACCTAAACCATTTTCATTTTAAATTTCTTCTCAGTCGGTCCAGTAGTTAATGTGTGATTGAATAACACACAAACTTCAAACTTTTAAATTTAAAATATTATATTAAGTATAAAATATTATTAAAACGTCACTGTTGTAGCCTACAGTTAACACATATCACAAAACTGATTACTAAATAATTCAGTTGCACTGGGTAAGTAGTATAATGGCATTTAAATGTTTATTATTCACATCTACCATATATAATAACGTATAAAACGTCACTGTTACACAGTTAACACTTGTCATAAAACTAAATACTAAATAAAGTTGCACTGGGTAAGTAGTATAATGGCGTTTAAAATAATTTAAATATTTATTATTCACACCTACCAATATATAATAAACGTATAAAACATCACTGTTACACAGTTAACACTTGTCATAAAACTAAATACTAAATAAAGTTGCACTGGGTAAGTAGTATAATGGCGTTTAAAATAATTTAAATATTTATTATTCACACCTACCAATATATAACAAACGTATAAAACGTCACTGTTACACAGTTAACACTTGTCATAAAACTAAATAATTAAGTTGGACTGGGTAAGTAATATAATGGCGCGAACATACAAATTTTCACTTCAAAAATACATTTAAAATAATATTTTTTTCCTGTACAAAACATACATCCATACCCCGCCATAAGAAGTATTCACTTTAAAAATGTAGAAAATATATAATTTGGAAATAATTGAAATATAACCATATATAAAATAATTTAGTATTACTAAATAACGTATTTATTTAGGTTTTTTACAATGTTGGCCAAAAATCGGTCCAGTAGTTAATTGAATAACAAACAAAAACACACATAAACTTTCAAATTTAAAATATTATATTAAGTAGTATAAAATATTATTAAAACGTCACTGTTGTAGCCTACAGTTAACACATATCACAAAACTGAATACTAAATAATTCAGTTGCACTGGGTAAGTAGTATAATGACATTTAAATATTTATTATTCACACCTACCAATATGTAATAACGTATAAAACGTCACTGTTACACAGTTAACACTTGTCATAAAACTAAATACTAAATAAGGTTGGACTGGGTAAGTAGTATAATGGCGTTTAAAATAATTTAAATATTTATTATTCACACCTACCAATACATAATAAACGTATAAAACGTCACTGTTACACAGTTAACACGACACAAAACTAAATAATTAACACTAATAATAATTAGGCAGTCCGGAATGTAACGACGTACGAGTCGCGTGTGTAGCTTGGCCAAGCCGAATTTCATGACGAATGTTTTAAATGTGTAATTGTGCTTAGTGTTTGTGATGTTTTGTTTGACTTTGTGACGACCTCGACAGAGGGATTTAATATTTTGTATGGCCTGAAGTGTGTTGATAGACCACTGACGGGAAGAATAGGTATGTAATCCTAATCGTTTGAATATGTGGTCCGGTGGCTATGTTACAATAATAAATAATTAAATTGGACTTGGTAAGTAATATAATGGCGCGAACACAAGTTTTCACTTCAAAAATAATTTTTTTAAAATATTTTTTCCCGTGCAAAACATACATCCATACCCCGCCATAAGAAGTCGTATATAAGTATATGATATATATTAGAGCGTGATGCGTGACGGTAAACTGAATTTTTTCCCGTGCAAAACATACATCCATACCCCGCTATAAGAAGTAGTCACTTCAATAAGAGCGTGACGGCAAACTGAATTTTTTTCCTGTGCAAAACATACATCCATACTTCGCCATAAGAAGTAGTCACTTCAATAAGAGTGATTTGACGGCAAACTGAATTTTTTTCCTGTGCAAAACATACATCCATACCCCGCCATAAGAAGTAGTCACTTCAAAAAGTATGTTCGAAAATAGTAAATAAACGATACAAGAAAACAACTAATTTTTAAAATAAAATACACTTAAAAGACGAAAATGACTGTGTTTTTAGAAGAAATTGGAGATTGGTTTGATTTTGTTTTAAGGCAATTTATATATGACTTCGAGATACATCAAAAGTCGATAGTACCTAAGTATTTTACCGTCTCTTCCCGTTCAATGCCTGTACATATCCTATCAAGTCGATTGTTTACATATACGTTCATTACATTTATATGTTATGGCAAAATAAGACCTTGGGTCTGTACTAATGGAAAAATGTATACTTTTAGTTTTGTCTGTACCTTAAACTAAAAAATGTGTAGAAGACCATCATCGAATGGTGCACAAGTACAATTGTAATGCACACGAGTTAGTGGCCAAATAAAAAAACATATTTTCTTTTTAAATTGTAAATATAAAACCACCCGTGGCTTAAACTAGGCCTAAACACACATTTATAACAATAATCTAAAATTAAAACAGTCGGTATCAGAACTTGTGATTGAACTTAAATGGAAGGGAAGATGAAAGTGTCTCGAATAGGAAATAAACAAATCCCGACTTCCTGCGACAAAAATGACACTGGATAGCCTATGATTAATAAATATGCTTAGAAACGGGGTGTCGTAGATATGCTACATCATACACGGCCTCTAAGATAACAAACAATAGGCCTCCACAGTAAATATACTTACAATAGTGGCAGTGATTGTTTTACCGCTTCCGGAATAAACTTACAATTTGGTTGACATCAAAGATTTAAACCTATATTTGGATCAAGTGCATCGAGAATCCTTCCGTGCAGGAAATAAAAAAGTAAATAATAGGGAATATGAAACACGAATCCATATGGCTGTTTCTAATTTTGAATTGCTATGATTACATAGTCGCAGCTTCATTTTTGAAGTGAATATTTCTTATGGCGGAGTATGGATGTATGTTTTGCACAGGAAAAAAATTCAGTTTGCCGTCAAATCACTCTTATTGAAGTGACTACTTCTTATGGCGAAGTATGGATGTATGTTTTGCACAGGAAAAAAATTCAGTTTGCCGTCACGCTCTTATTGAAGTGACTACTTCTTATAGCGGGGTATGGATGTATGTTTTGCACAGGAAAAAATTCAGTTTGCCGTCAGATCACTCTTATTGAAGTGACTACTTCTTATGGCGGAGTATGGATGTATGTTTTGCACAGGAAAAAAATTCAGTTTGCCATCACGCTCTTATTGAAGTGACTACTTCTTATGGCGGAGTATGGATGTATGTTTTGCACGGGAAAAAATTCAGTTTGCCGTCACGCATCACGCTCAAAATGTATTTTTGAAGTGAAAACTTGTATATTCGCGCCATTATATTACTTACCCAGTCAAACTTAATTATTTAGTTTTGTGTCGTGTTAACTGTGTAACAGTGACGTTGTATACGTTTATTATATATTGGTAGGTGTGACTAATAAATATGTAAATTATTTTAAACGCCATTATACTACTTACCCAGTCCAACTTCATTTAGTATTTAATTTTATGACGTGTTAACTGTGTAACAGTGACGTTTTATACGTTATTATATATGGTAGATGTGAATAATAAATATTTAAATGCCATTATACTACTTACCCAGTGCAACTGAATTATTTAGTATTCAGTTTTGTGATATGTGTTAACTGTAGGCTACAACAGTGACGTTTTAATAATATTTTATACTTAATATAATATTTTAAATTTGAAAGTTTGTGTGTTATTCAATCACACATTAACTACTGGACCGACTGAGAAGAAATTTAAAATGAACATGGTTTAGGTACCTGAGATGGACATAGATGTATTCCCGTTTTAAAAATCTGAATCCCTGTTATTATTTATTATAAAATTATTGTTTATAAGCTTACATTTGCAATGATTTTAATGGAAACAATCTTATAATTCCAAACAACCTGCCTTTCCAAATTAAAATATTGCAGAGTCCATTGAAGTCGGCATTTACAATGACAATTAATATGATTAGGATTATAAAGGCCTACCTATTCTTCCCGTCAGTGGTCTATCAACTCACTTCATAAAGGCTACCGCGGTTTCGAAACTTTATAGTTTCATCTTCAGGACATACAAAATGTTAAATCCCTCTGTCGAGGTCGTCAAAAAATCAAACAAAACATTAAATCGTATATTACAAACACTAAGCACAATTACACGTTTAAAATATTCGCCATGAAATTCGGCTTGGCCAAGCTACACACGCGACTCGTACGTCGTTACATTCCGGACAATTAATAAGTCACAGGGTCAGATATTAAGAGTAGCAGGAATACATTTGGGACTCCGTGCTTCTCCCATGGTCAGTTATAGCCTATTCTAGTGTCGAGTAGCAAAAATCTATGTCTTGGCAAAAAACCATAAAATCATATAATATTGTATTTAGAAATATATTAAACTGAAATGAACGTAGTCATGATTTTGAAAATCGAATATAAATTTTATTTTGTGGTGTAAAATATAGTCTATAGACATAACCCGTGATAAGAAGTAGTCACTTCTGTCGGCAGTCAGGCCACTGCCACTTTTTTTATTAGGAAATTCTATTCGATTATTAGAAATAGAGTTTTATTCGAGTTTTTATATACTTTTAAGTCAAAATTTTTCTGTTAGTAAGGATCCTTGAATAAGGTCTGTTTTCAATCGGTCACTAACGCCTATTTAGGTTTTAACCGACAAATCTGTGGAGTGTATGTAGCGTGTACATGTGCCGGTCTGTTACCGCAACTTTTTCAGAGAATTTCCCCTAGAAAGTAATCTATTGGAAAGGCCATCATGATAAAACCATAAATATGATCATGTCATAAAAACCATCATGACTAATGGGGCTATTAACCTTAACTGCAAACCTACCAAAATAATGCATTATGCTATTCAGTGTGCAACTAATACGGAATAACTTCGTAAACCAGCGTTGAAACTAATAATTTTCAAAATAATGTCAAGGCAATGTGAAGGAATGAACTGCCTGACGGAATGTCAGTGTGTCTGACGCCTGACAAGGGCCACCTGACTGTTTGGCAACCAGCAGAACTACGGTACAGTCCGACCAAACAACACGCTGTATTTTAGTTTTACGTTTTAACATTTCAGTGACTGTACATATTGTGGGAATTAAATCTTAAGAAAAAAGAACGTTACATAAATTTTCTCACATTTAAAAGAGGTTTTAAATAAATTGATTTTCATACCTTTGGGAAACGCTATTTTCTCAAGTAATACAATCATAAAACTGAAAAATCAGCCCACTTTTTAAAATCGTTTTATCAAAATTCACATAAATTTGGTACTATATAAATATAAATTAAATAAATATATAAATATAAAAATTGTATGTATATATTTATGTTATATACATTTAAAAAGTCAGAAAACCCAATTACAGTTTAAGGAAAAATGTCCACGAATCGTAGTATATTCGGAAGAACTCAGACTTCAGAGATCAATAAGATTAAAAAAATACTGGGAAGAACGCAGAAAAACCAAAAGACTTAATTAAATTGACTGTGTATGCTCCAATGTGGGCTTAAATTAATAAAAAAATATAAAAAAATAAATAAATATATAATATATATATATATATATATATATATATATATATATATATATATATATATATATATATACTGACGTTAGCATAGGAAATTTAAAGTAAAGACATTTTTGGTAACAAAGAAAATAAAAAAAACTGCAATAGTATTCAGGATTTATTTTTATTTTTTCCAACTTAGCCTACTAGAAAACCGACCTATAAATACCTTTTACTTAAAACTAACCCTCGTCGCGGATTCGGTAAAAAATGTTTCGCTTACCCCAATTTAACCCTTTTGGAGTTCAATTTTGTGAAACCCCTTTTTATGCGCCTACAAAATTTTATTACTCAAATGTTCAGCACCTTCCTGTAAACAGCATTTCTAATTTTTAACGTGATTAATGCGTTTCTTTTGTACCCTTTTAGCCTTTTTTTGGATTTAAGAATTTTTAATACTTTCTTTTTGTAACCAAGTAAACTTTTCACGCTAAAATTCAACTTGAAAGCGATATTTTTTTACAAATATCAACTATTTAGTGGTATATTTTTTGAAAAACACTCTTTGTTAGCACCCAGGAAGGATGAACATAAGAAAATTCAGTTTTCAACATACTAAGATTTTAGTGATAACATGATTAATGGGGGGGGGGTTTACGTTTGTAAATTAACTTCAGCCCCTTATTTTTTGATGTTTTTAAACGATTTTTTTGCAGCCATCTAGGATTGTTCATCCCATTAGCAATTAAAAAAATACACCCCATCGGTGGTACTGTTTTGAGAAAACCTTTTAATGCACATTTAAGCTTAAGTTCATGTGCACATGTGCACCAAAGTTCAGCTCTCTACATCTTTTGGATCTGAAGATACAAAGATAAAATGTAAATGTTCATTTCTACCCTATTTCTATGGGTGACATTTTTGAAAGCCGTTTCTTAGCGGGTATCTAGAAGCCAAGACCAACTTACGTGCTAAATTTCAACTGTATAGGCTTTATAATCATCGAAATTTCGCGATAAGTGAGCGAGTGGTATTTAAATTTTATATGAATTTCCGAAATTTCTACACTGTAAATAGAGTATGAATGATTATTTATTATGAAAAAAATTCAAAATATAATAGCCAGTTTTGAAGAGCTCGTCCTGTTTTTCGGTTTATTATCGATGGTTCTCGAATCGTGTAGCCCATTTGGGAAGAAACACTTTCTTGAAGGAACCAGAGATTACGTTTACGTAGTTTAGACCTTATGAGAAATTACGATAATTGTCAGTGTAAGTGCGAATCGTGTAGCCTATTTGGGAAGAAACACTTTCTTGAAGGAACCAGAGATTACGTTTACGTAGTTTAGAGCTTATGAGAAATTACGATAATTGTCAGTGTAAGTGCGAATCGTGTAGCCTGTTTGGGAAGAAACACTTTCTTGAAGGAACCAGAGATTACGTTTACGTAGTTTAGACCTTATGAGAAATTACGATATTTGTCAGTGTAAGTGCGAATCGTGTAGCCTATTTGGGAAGAAACACTTTCTTGAAGGAACCAGAGATTACGTTTACGTAGTTTAGACCTTATGAGAAATTACGATATTTGTCAGTGTAAGTGCGAATCGTGTAGCCTATTTGGGAAGAAACACTTTCTTGAAGGAACCAGAGATTACGTTTACGTAGTTTAGACCTTATGAGAAATTACGATAATTGTCAGTGTAAGTGCGAATCGTGTAGCCTATTTGGGAAGAAACACTTTCTTGAAGGAACCAGAGATTACGTTTACGTAGTTTAGACCTTATGAGAAATTACGATAATTGTCAGTGTAAGTGCGAATCGTGTAGCCTGTTTGGGAAGAAACACTTTCTTGAAGGAACCAGAGATTACGTTTACGTAGTTTAGACCTTATGAGAAATTACGATATTTGTCAGTGTAAGTGGTTTTGACCAAATAAGGAGTTGAAAACGATTTAAAAAGGTTTTATTTTCGTTTTTGCTTTCCACTAAAATTGTTTTATTTCAATTTGTTTATTCAAAATTGTTTTATTTTTACGCTAACTTGAGTTATGAACCTGCAAATTTGATCGTAATTTTCCGATGATAAAATATGATAAAAAATTTCTGTTATTGAAACAAAAATTAAATCGTGTGTCATGTTCTCTCTTCATTGTTTATTTTAATTACGATACATTTCTTTCGGAAACAAATTAACATAACTAGTTTTTAACAACATAACCTAAAACTTATTATAACCTATCAGCTGATCTTTACGAATTAATATAAACGACAAATTAACATAGCTAGTTTTTGACAATATAACCTAAAACTTATTATAGCCTATCAGCTGTTCAATGAAATCAGCTGATTTTCACGAATTAATACAAAACAACTGATCTTTTAATATCAAAGTTAAATTAACGATTTATTTCATATACTCAAATCGGTCAAACTTCTTCGAAGTTTCCGTAGTGTAGTGGTTATCGCGTGTGCCTCATACGCGCAAAGTTCGATCCTGAACGGAAACAGTAATTTTTAATTGTAATTAATTTAATATGTGACTTGCGACGCGCAAAATGCCTGTACTGTTATATATTCAATATAAACATTTTTCTCACACCACGCGTTCCGCAAAATCCAACATGAAAACCGGCCCTAAAACATGGTTCGTGTTAAAATTATGTATTTATCTGAGAATTTATTGCCTATAGACGGTCATTCATAGGGATAATATTTTCTCTGAAGTAAGCTAAAAAAAAACTGTGTCAGATAATTTATAAATATTATTTTCTAAATTCACGCAAATATTCTGTCATGCTTCGGATTTGGAGAAAGCACAATAAATAGCAGACAACAATAGACATAAACTTGGCTTGAATATTCGTCTGTCCACGAAGAACAAAGCGACAGAGTTCCTGGTTTGGTCTACAACTTGTGGTTAATGTGGGGCATTAATGGTAAAATAATTTAATGAAGACTGTATTGAAGAAGATTATTTTACAAACTGTGTTTCTAAATAGACATTGTCAGGAAAATACGCATTGAATAAGGAGCCAACTCATGGTGTATCAATTTAATTTATGAATGCTGTTTTTCCAGGTGTTGTACGGCCACCATTTTGAAACGGTAAAACGTGCCTTATTTCGTTAATTTTTTATTAAATCTTGTCAATGAAAATTAAATACTGGTAAGTCATAATTCACGCGCAATCTTCCGGTATATTTTCCTCACTGAAGATACCGCCACGCACCCTCGAGTAGCC